>BQNB010032968.1:0-52735 GCA_026074375.1 Tanacetum coccineum
GAACTTGCTAAAAATCTTGAAGACATTATGATGGAGGCTTTACCCAAGCTGGTAGATGATCGCATCAAGGTTCTCCTCAAGAAACAAGTTCAATTATATGTAGCAGAGGGGCTTATCTTGGAAAGAGAAAAGAGTCAAGAGGATGTGGCCAAAATGATTGCTGAGGCTATTCAACAAGAATGTGAGAATCTTCGTTTAGAGGTTTCTTCGCAAGTTAATGATGCTATTGCTAACCACATTCCTTCGCAGGTGGATTCATCAGTCAAAAGTTATATGTCAGATCATATTCTACATGTGCACTCGGCTAAAGATTCACATCCTTCTACACAAGAACAACAATATAAACTTTATTTGACTATGAAAGACGACCCTCAGTTGCAAAAAAATGATGTTTCTATTTGTCTTGCTCTCAAGATTAAATTTGAAAGACTTCAGGTAGCCACTACTCCTTGTAGACCTTCTGCCGTTCTCCCTAGAGGTCAGGACGATCCTCATGATGATGCTCATCCTGAGGGGGAGAATAGTGCAAAGAGGCAGAGGATATCTGAGAATGGAACGTTTGATATTGGAGGATCATCTTTTGGCCAAGATTATGATGGTAAACCAGGTCTAACAACGTCAGGTAATCTAGAACAATCTGATGAGTTTGATTATTAGACAAATTTATTTGCCATAGATTATGATGTGCTTCCTAATGAGAAAGTGTCACAAGAACTTGTGAATGAAATTTCACAAATTGTTGATGAAGCTAAGTTTTGTAAGGTGTTTGATGAAATGTTAAGACAGCAGTGTACTTCAGATGCAAAATTTCTTGAAAAGTGACATTGTGTGGGAAAGCAGGATAGAAATCATTGTTCCACCATATCGACCAAAGCCCACTCAAGTCGTTCAAAACTATCAAAGAGATACAAAAGCTCCTAGACTACCTCTGGTTAATCAAGATCTTTTGTACCTAAAGAAGGGCAACTCAGGACCAGATACGATTGTATTATCTTTACACATGTTTCTTGCAGTCATTTTTCCATATGATGATATAGAAGAAAGAATGTCCAGATGGGTAGAGAAATGTATGAAGAGGTTTAATCCTTATGCTCATTACGGGTTGAACATTAGAAGAATTCACATGTAAAGATCTTCTACATCAAGAACCAACAAGCATCCAGAAAGCCAAAGGAAGAAATCTACTCAGATTCAAAGATTGTTCAAATCATCAAGACATACTATGAACTAGGTCATGAGCACAAGTTTATCACAGATATATTCGCAAGAAGAGCAGATGGAAGTATAGTGTCTATCACTGAGTCAGATTACAAGAATCTTAACAAGAATGATATTGAAGATATGTATCTGCTAATCGTAAATCACAAGGTAGATGACTATGCTGAGGTTGGATTATTGTGGCCATTATCAGTCTTCATCAGGAGTGCAGTGATCTGGGAGAGATTTCATGACTTTCAACTAGGTGTGGAAAGCTATCAACAACAAGTCAACCTTACTGCACCAATAATCACTTTCCCAGGCATTGAGAAGTACAAGATGTTTTCTATTTTCTTTGAACCAATATATGGCATAATTTACGAGAACAACAAGAAAGAAAAGAGAGTGATGAGACATCATGAAGTTCATAAGTTTTGTGATGCGATATTGAAAAGAGTCTTAGAAGGATTAAAGAGCTACAACAATGATGTTAAGTATGGCTATGTGACTCACAACCTTAGTAAAGAAGATGTTGAATACTTGCAACTGTTTACTGAAGAGATTGAAGAACGGTTGAAGTATCGAGATCAAATGAGAAGTTAGGAAATGTATGTGAATGAAAGACCACTAGGATCAAAGAGGGAATGCCCAAAATAATCAACCCTTAGGAGGAGATTGTTAGGATCATAAAAGTGTTGATTATGATACTTTAAGTGGTTTTATTTATTTTTAGAGTTTAGTCTTTATTTTACTTAGTAGAAAGTAGTTTGTAATAAGGTTTAATATGCTAAAAGTGAAAAATAACATATTTATTAGGGACTAATTAGCAAATTTAGGAAAATAAAGAAAGGAAGGAAAGCCTTCCTCCTATCCTATAAATAGCCACCTAATCATCATTAGGTGGTTGATGGCTTGTAAACTTTTCCCTCCCTTTTTCTCTTTTGTTATAAAATTTGAAAATTGTGAAAACTTGCCTCCCTTTTTTGATTCTCTATATTCTACATCGTTCTATATCGTGTGATTCAAGCTAAAACAAGACCTAACAAATCATCCTCCTTAGGCACTCATTAAAGCAGTCAGGGAAACATTGCCTTGATTCAATAAGATAATTAGGAATGCTATTAAGGATGTGATGCCTGATGTTCTTAATACATTAATCCTTAAGCCCATGTACAAAGAGTTTAATGCTCTGAACAAACTTAAATCTTCAAGATTTGACAGTCTTGAGACGAGAATTCATCAAACCATTCGCAAGCATGTTCGGGTTAAAATGAGCAAGATTGATAGACCACTCAGGCAGCTTGAAACTAAAGTTGACAAAACCTGAGCGGGCATGACTCAGTTGGTTGGGCTGTTGTCTAGAATTGTGAAGCTCCTGGATATATCAGCACCATAAGTTCGTGCTACTGTTGAGGGAAAGAAGGATTCACGAGCACAACTTGACAACAACACAAATGATAACATTCAAATACCTGAAACCTCGCCGCAATCCGCTGATGCATCCATTGGTCAAAATTCTTCAGCTTTGGTGGTTCACTCAAATTCTGAAGAAAACGAAGAACCACCAAGGAAAAAGCTTAAAGTTTTCATGCAAATTCCCACCATACTTACTCCAGTTCCTTTGAACTCCATCAGGCCAACCATATTTGATAGCATGCCATATGATCAGTTTACAACAAGTTTGTTTGGATCTGGTTCATCTTAGTACACTCTAATCCCCCTTAAAATGGTTGAAAAAGGAAAGGGCATAGCCCAAACCCCTGATGATGATGATGCACTGAAGCAAATCATGCCATTTATGGAAGAAGGAGGGTCAGCCCCAAGCCTATCAAGTCTTAAACACTTCAGAACAGTCGAGGAGGGGCCAATGACACTTAAAGAAGCTAAGCTGCAACTTCAAGAAACTAAGAGACTGGATGACTTGAAAGCTACCAAAGACAGATCTAAATAGAAGCTAAGGAGGTTGACCCCTGCACAGCTGAAAGCACATGAGCAAGAGCTGTCTGAGATTAAAGCTGGAAGAATCCAGCACATGAACACTTTAATGTATTCTATATAGAAGAATGAAGAAGGTCAATAACAAAGTTGCAGTTTATGCGTTTGTCAAATGGTCTAATCACACAGATGAAGATGCCACCTGGGAGCTTTATAGTGATTTGATCCAGAGGTTCCCCGACTTTAAAGAGAATTCTTGTGGACAAGAATTGTTTGAAAAGGAGAGGATTGTTACAATGTAGAAATGTTTTAGAGTAGTTTCCTTATTTTGTCAACTTTCCACAAAGTTCCCCAGGGAAAAGGCACAATATTGTAAAGACATTTCAAAGGCATGTTGCCAAATTGTAGAAATGTTTAGTCCTTATTTGTCAACTTTCCAAAGTTCAGGGGAAAATGCAAATATTTGAAAGACTGTTAAGGCTTGGTGCCAAATTCAGTTACCTTCTCCTGTAGCCTATATAAGGCATTTTACTTCATTTCTTTCATTTTATTATTCAAGTTGTAATCAAATACTCTCTCTAAACTCATTGTAATCATTTACCTACACTAATCTCATAATAATCATTTTCGGTCTTTGTTTCTGCTTACGAGTTCCTAGATGAATTGTTGCCGTTGTTGATGTGTTTTACCATTTCTTAACTGATTTCTAGAACACCACTCGCATGATATAAAAATGAGTATATTTACTATCAAAAAATTCTTTTAAGTGATAGTTGGAGTTTGATGTTAAAAGTTGAATGTTTTGTAAAACAATATTTAAGTAATAGTTATTGATAATTACTTTGGTGTGAAAACTTTTACTCACATGTCACAGTCAGGGATGGAACCAGGGGGTGTCCCGGGGGGTCCCGAGACCCCCATGGAATTTTGCGGCGTAGTGTTAAATATTGTTAAATTTTGCGACGTAGTGTTAAATTTTTCTTAAGTGCACCTGGTCCTAAAAATTTGTGTTCCTCGTTTCGTATAAATTTTCGTAAATGCACATGGTCCAATTGTGTCCTGTCCGTCCCTGGTCACAGTGCAGAGTGGAGTTAAGTTGACCACTACCTCTATGCTTTTGTTAATTTATTGTCTGCATTCAAAAATCAAATCCAGGTTGCCAGTTTATCTATATCTATACTACTTATTAAGTATGTTTGTCTTCTATTTTTAGAAGGTTTAAATTTTCAACTTACAATCATTTATGCATAGTGTATAAGCTATAGAAACATAATTAGAAATTAACAATTAAAACATAATTAATACTCCTATTATAACACCTAATTACATAAAATTTGAAAATAAAAATAATTATACGTAATTAATAAATGATTAATACACCCCATTACTTAAAAATACAATCATATATTCACATTGTACAAAAATTAAAAGCATATATCTACAAAGAGTACATATGATGTCTTTCTAAAATGATGGTGCATATAGTTTTGAAAAACGGACCGGACCAGCGAGTTCAACCAGGAACCGGATCAGTCACCATCGGTTCGGCTAGCCAATAAAAGCCGTTCGAAGACGAACCGGAGTGGACCCGTCGGAACCAATAAAAACGGGTGAACCGGGCCTCACCGGGATCACATTCTTTTTATTTCTCCGATTAATCATCACAGGATACCCGCCAACGCGCGTTTACCCTGCTAGTAAGATGTAAAGCACAATGTTAGTAATAATGGGCCAAGTTTCTAGTAATCATTTGAAACATTCATATGGGTGGTATGAGCATGCGGTATGCTCACGAGGAAGGCCGGAAGGGGCTGCGCCATCACCTTTGGCGTGCGCCACTACACAGGGTGCCACTTCATTGGCCTTGCGCTATAACACGATGACAAGTTGTGTGTACAATTAATTGTAACTTTTACGTCTTAATGTTGTTACCTTTACAGGATGACAAGTTGTTAACTTTACATCTTAATGGCTAGCGCTATATATAAAGAGAGAACAATTCAATAATTCACAAGCAATGATAAATAAATTTTCAAATTTAAATATCATCAGAAGACCTAGATGATTACCCAGCTATGAGAAAAGAGGAGTAGACAATAACAGTTCAGATATATACAAGTTGGAATGCACAAGTATTTTCTGATAATACGTATGGTTAATCAACAAAAAATTTCAAACAAAATAATCCAACTACAACATCTAAATGTTGGAATGCAAGAACAATTGCAGCAATAAATTAAAATTAGGCACTTAGTCATTGTATACCTAAGAATAGAGAGCCACATTACCTGAAACATGTATTAAGGTAAAAGTTCATGTAGTTTAGACGAAAGGCGTCAACTTTTATGAGAGGACCAATAAACTAACATGCATCATGGGTTAAAAATCAAACCACATTACCTGAAACAGAAGAAGTTGAATCCAGGAATCATTGCTGCAAACATATGGGCCTAGGGCTGATAAGTAACGGAATATATCCAGAAAATATTTCATAGGATACATACACTGATGACATACTAATTCATTTGACCTGCGCATTTTATATCATTTATGGCACTATGGCAGCATCCATGTCTAAGCCCTTCCAGTTGGCAACGGTCTGTTAATCCATAATAGATATTTTCACAGCACAACAGCATTAGTTGATTAACTATTCATTGTAGTCAATAGAAGGTATAATCTTGGTTGTATTGCACGATACTTTTTGGATAAATGTCAAATCAGTGAAAGCAAAAGCTAAGAGTTGGTATAACATAAAACAAGATACCAACAAGTAATCTCATAACAGGTACCTTCTGATGCTTTTAAATCCATATTAGTATCAAACTGCAGGTATGCTTCTTTTCATTAACACAAGTTTCTCTTAAAAAAGGGCTATGTAACTAAATCTGATTCTTGTGAGCAGTTTCGACCACCATGTCCTCCAAATCCTCCCGGACAAGCTCCAATGCTTTAGCTCTTTTTATTTTGTCATCTTCTTCTTTTGCTTCTCTCGCCTTCTCTCTCAGACTTCTGTTTCGCTTGAAAACTTTTATGTATCCACGCACGTCCTCCAAAGTCATTGGGATGCAATGGCGTGCGTTATAGTGCAAGGTCAATGGAGTGGCACCCGGTGTAGTGGGGCACGCCAAAGGCGATGGCGAAGCCCCTTCCTCGTGACCATATACCGCATGCTCATACTACCTTACTCGTGACTAATGCTCAATCAACAATGAGGAAAAGTCAAAATATTTGAAGGACCAACACTAGAAAGTGATAAATACCATAGGTACCATTAGCATAACACAATCCTAACAATATTTAATGTACAACAAAACTGAGAGAATACAACGACTGCAATTAAACAAATAAGGGTTTTGGGAAATAAATAAAATGGATGCAATAAAGCCTTCAGTTTCAATTCAGAATTTTAAGGTACCTTTTTTTCATGTTTTTGAATTTGATACTTTTGATTTCCTTCTCAACATAGTCCAATGAGTTACGCATAGTAATGCTATGAGAGCTAGATACACAAATGTTGTTTTCAAAAGAATTAGTTTTGTAATGCAAAAGGACTAGCGGTGCAGCTTGTTGTTCTTTTGTCTTCACCTCTTTGTAAATCCAATTTTTAATATCAATATATATGTTCAAAAGTTGAACTAAAAAAAATACAATTTATGCATCTCAGCATTTTTCTTAAATTAATAGTAGTACATATATGTCGGTGTAAGTGTTTATGTTTAACTGCAGATTGGTTCGTTGATGGTTCGACAATCAGGACCATCTTTTCCGACATATCGCACTGCTAGCACGAGACTAGTTCCTATATTGGGCAGCACTAAGGTACTATTGTTAAGCTTATTCGAGTTGCTTATTTTTCAGGGTTATTTTATTGCCTTTTTAGAGTTGAGCTTATATATGGACTTACATGAGCCATAATATAAAGTGAGTTTGTGAATTTCAAATAAGCTCACAAGGTCAAAAAAATAAGTTAATCCAAACTAATAAATCACTTGCTCACAATTAGTTTATACTAGTTTTAAAATTAATCCCCCATTGGCCACAGAGGTTCACTTGCCTTGACTCCGGGCTATCCAAAAGGATAGTCGGCCCTGGGAATAGTCGGCTTGCAATGTCAAGTCGGACACCCGGGTTTTTAAAAAAATGATTTTATTTGCTGAAGTTTCACACTTATTTAATTTTTTTTTAAATGGAGTAAATGGTCAATTAATAAATAATTAAGATTCACATAGTGGTGGAAGGCAAACGAGCAACAACCTGCGCCGCTAGCCCTTTAATGTAAATATCAGCTGCTTCGCTATAAACATTACAACATTCATGTTGGTTCTACACTCGGAATTTAAATATATATTTCTAAAATCGAAATTTTAATGTTGGAGCATAACCAATTGTGATTCTCTATTGTGGATGGTTTTGTAGCAGAATGCTACAACTGCAAGCTTTCATTGTTGCTGCATCAAAGAGGAGAATCATGTAGATACTATAACTAGTATGCATCACTTCTATTTCTTTTCACTCTTTGCTAAAGTATTGATTGCGTATCCTTCTAGTGAAATAATTAAATTTCACTGTAACTATAGCTACACTATTTTGCAACTTTATATAGGCCGTGATACAGGAGTATGGAAACAATATGATCTCAAGCTGCAGACTCGGTTTATTTGGATGCCTTTCTTAGGAGCAATAAAGGGTGTCTTTTCTGCTATTCGATCATGGTTTCTTTTATATTATATGTGGAGAAAGTTAAACTTCACTATGGATCAAAAAAGAAGGAACCAAGAAACCTTACATGTGATGATGTAGTGGGTGTCGATGCTACCATATGTTAATTTCGATATGTAAGTTTTCTCTATCAATATTCCTATGTATGGTTATATAATGTTGTGACTAGTTCTTAACTCCGCTATTATAATTAAAGAACTCAAGAATGTAACTTTTAATAGATTAATGGGTGTTGATGATATCATACTAATTGAATTAAAGGATGTAAGTTTAATCTCTTGTTTCGAGCATTACTTTCGTATGACCTTGGTTCTTATAAATTCGATGGTTAACTTTGTAGATTATATCTATACTGCACGGACAGAGTGAATCCAAGAAGTTTAGATCAAAGTTACCAAATGGTGTTTTGCTTTATGGTCCTAGAAGGAACGGAAAAACTACACTGGTTCATGCTATGGCCCGGGAAGCTAGAGTACCATTTTTCCCCATTTATGCCGATGATATTGTAAGTGGAGATGTCGAGACTTAAAAGCCTTTTAATGAGGCACGAAGATGTGCTCCATCATATAGTATACATCAAATATGTAGATTGTCCATCGCCTGAACAAGTAAGGAAATTGTAAATCTGGCCCAGCTTTAATCCAGGTAAGCGACACAATGTGAATTTAGAATCAAAACAAGTACGTAATAATTTTTCATAAAACAATTTGAGTGGATAGGAAGATCCTTATATTATAAAAGATCTATTTTTTTGGATATTCAATGTGCAGTGTTAATGATTCTCTCCCATTAAAACCCATTTATGTTCGACTCTTTGCATAACCTTTACATTTGCCAGACATTGAATATCCATTAATAGTTGCAGTAATAATCATGGCAGTTTCACAATAGTATACATGCGGCAGTATTAGGATGCAAAGCATCATCCAATTACAAATCTCCAGTTTGTGTATAATCAATGTGAGTCTTACGCCTTTTAATTTGCCCTCATTCATCATCATCGGCTCTTCAATATCTGCCCTAATTCATCATCATCGCATCTTCGATATTTGCCCTCATAAATGGCGGTTTCAAGCATCATCCAGGTAGCTTTTTTCCCCTAATTTATGTGTTTAATTTTTTTTACATTGGTTTTAGTGTCAATTGATTTTAAGCTTTACAATGTTGCATAATTCGGTATTTCAGTTTCGTATTAAAAATTAGGGTTTTTGGTTTAGGGGTTATGTAGAGCGTTTTTTGTCATAGTAGTTTGTGGATGGTGAAGTATATGATTTAGTTTTGTATGTTTGGGTTTAGGGTTTAGGAGGAATTTTTTTGATGAAAAGACGATTTTTTTTTGATGAAAGATTGTATTTTGTTGTTGTTTTTGTAAAAGAGATTGGTTTCACACCAAATGTTCGATGAAATGTCTAACTAAAAATTCCAGTGACGGTTTTGGTTTAGCAAACACTTAACCCAAATGGGTTTAATTGCCACTTTAGTTTTGACATGAATAACAATTATTGTTTTGATGTTTATTAGGAATGTTCTTGCGATGCCAAAACCAACAGGTCCATCAGCAATTCAAAAGAAAGCTCATGCTAAGAATAAAGTAAGAAACAAAACCTTATCTTTGTTAATCTTTTACAATGTAATATGTGACAAGTGATAAGAAAATTTTTAAGTGTTTTTATGGGTATTTGGGTTTTTGGCACCTCATTATCTTTTGTATCTTCGATTGATGATGCTACTTGTGGGTGCGGCTATAGTGCAGTTCTTACGGGTGTTTGGGTGTTTCCCATGTGGACATGTGGACTCGAATGAAAATGAGATTATTTGCATCATGGCATGGCGAGTTTCCTAAGCTCGCAGCCATGGTGGATATATCATCTTTTTGTGACTCCTTGCATATTCGCGTCTAAAGTGGTGGACAAATTATCAGAAGCTGATTGATCGATTTAAAATGAGTGCGTAGGAAGAGTGGCACGACCATCCATATAGCCGTTGTGAGGTACAGCCCCCCACTCCTCGCAAATAAAAGGTTTCTTTTAATAGTGAATTTTAGTTTTAATTGTTATTTGATGATCTTGGGGTTAGAAAAATCTGTTAAAGAGTTGAAGAGTAGTTGTCGTAGTATACCTCAAATCCACATACTGTTCATACTAACTAAGTGACTTAATCTAAATCTGTCCTTATGTGGTTATTCCTTTAGATTTTAACGTATCCAGGTAAACTCTACCTTTCAATAGATATTCATACATTCATACATAACCACTGCAGTGTAGAAAAGTTGTTAGTAAGTGAGTCGATCAACCTAGCTTTGACCCTTAACTACTGTTTAGTCCAATTTAAACTGATATGGCAACAGAAACTTTTATTGCTACAATGATAATAAAGATTTCCTAATTAAGAAATTTAGGAAGTGTATGCTAAACTATCACTTCAGGCTAGATTTACTCCATTTGGGTTATGTTTATATTTTTTGATTTGACCCATTTGAAGGAGAACATAATTTAAATCGAGACCGTTTAGGTCTAAGAACCTATGATTTGTATCCTGAACCAAGTCTATTTCCTAAACCACTGGGCTGATACAATGGTTTAGTAGTAAATATAAAGTTTATTGGTACAGATATAGCTGATCGTTTAAGTTATACTAATTCTATGCAACATGTTTTTGTTACAGCTATTAATTGAACATCAGAAAAGCATCTAGGTGGCAGGCATACCAGCAATAGATAGAGACGTTCTATGAGGGCAGGTAAACTTATTAGTTATTATTCTGACAGGCCTTATTGATAAAAGACTATAAATGACGCTTCAAGTAAATATGATTCTTTGAAAATGTTGTTGTTATTTGTTACAAGTATTAGTAAAACACCAAAAAGGGATTTTGAGCAGTTATACATGGTAAAAGATTAATCTTAATAACATCCATTTGAATATCGCAATACATCATAAAACTGTTACTAATTTACATGTAACATCAACTCATTGTGCCATAAAAAGGAAGTGTATGCCGCATATCAGATTCAAGGGGCTGTTTAGAGTCGTGAGTGTATAGCATATGGTACAGATCCGAGCCTCACTTAGGTAAGAAGGAAACTTATGCTAGACTTTATACACCCGTCAAGTAATTTGTAATCTGTCACATATCAGCTGTGTGACAGATTAGTTTGACATGCCAGGTTTGCATTAGCTACAAGTGCTAATCTGCACGAAGGATAGTTAAAGAAATCAAGGGCACTCAGGTGTGTACATTATACATGTGTATCAGGATTAAAGTTGGCTAAATGTCGGGCGGGTAGGGTAATGGGTTGAAACAGGTGGTTATATCATGACCCAAAACGGATATCTAATAACTGAAATTGTTTATTTCACTTTTAGATAATTATATAAGCAGTTCTGGTAAGCTACCCCAAACACCCTCAAACTGATGATATGATATGCATAGTTAGCAATGTAGTTTTATAAAAATTGATGTAGTGAAAATAAAGGAACACACGAATTGACGTAATTAAAACAAGAAGAGATACCAACCTGACGTAGACTAATAACAAGATAACACAAATTGGATCTGTTGATTCACCCGAATACCAGAAACAATCTTCTAACTATCGTTGATTCAAAAGAATACCGTAATTCAGGCAACTGACAACAATCTTGATTCAAATCGAATACAGATTATTAAGATAAATCTTAGCAAAACCGCTAAGAATTGATTTAAGCAAGCTTTATTACCAACCTTATCAAATATTAAACCATATCTTACACCCAAATCCTTTTCACCTCCTTTTATAGGAGAAGGAGTGCTTTACATATTTGCATTTCTAGGGCGATGTGGGATATATGATAAATATAAAAATACTACTACGTTGAAACTCGACATATGGTGAAGCATAATTGCATCATTCTCCCCGCATCATTCTCCTCCACTTGAAAAAACTCATCCTCGAGTTTGCCTCACTCGTCCCTTGTACTTGCATACAAATTTTTATCCCCTGCATTAAATTCCCTTTCTTTATAATGACTCGACCTTGAACCTTGATCGTCTTAAACCCCAACTTATCATCCATGTGTTTAGCTTTCAAATACCCTTCTTGATATTTTTTGCCAATCAAAATACCAACATCGACCAAATTACCTTTTTGCGACCAAATTAACTCATGAGGGTTTGAATCTATGGTTTTTGAAAAATCAACACTTAAAGTAGTTTGTATCATTGAAGAGCAAAGATCATTAGCCACAACTACAACGTCTTTTATGTTTTCTTCTTCCTTACCAAATCCTCCTTTCTCAATAAATCCTTCTTCCTCCTCAATGACATCTTCAATATCGGTATCATAAACCGGCATCGATTCTTCTTCAAATTGATCATCATTAAATATTGGGGCTTCTTCATAATCGCCATCAAATACTGGGGCTCCTTTATAATCGGCACCCGCCACACCATAATCTCCCCATTCATTAGAAGATGAACAATCACCCTCAAAGAATGAATTTCCTAACTCTTCGTTTTCGCTTCTCCGACCGTTACGATCCTTACATCTTCTTAGATTCATCATATCATTCATTCGATTAGCAAATTGATCAACCAACTGATCTAATCGCTCCTCCATTCTTGCCATAATACGCTCATAGACATCATTAATATTCCTGATTCTCCTTGGAGGCATCTTAATTAGGAACTTTGGCTCTTGATACCAACTGATGTAGTGAAAATAAAGGAACACACTAATTGACATAATTAAAACAAGAAGAGATACCAACCTGATGTAGACTAATAACAAGATAACACAAATTGGATCTGTTGATTTACCGAATACCAGAAAAAATCTTCTCAACTTATCGTTGATTTAAAAGAATACCGATAATTAGGCAAACTCCAACAATCATTGATTTAAACGAATACCGATTATTAAGAGATTTTTAGCAAAAACGGCAAGCCATATTGATATTAAAGCATAGCTTTATTAACAATATCAAAATATTAATCATATCCTACACAAATCCTTGCAACCTCATTTTATAGGAGAGGATTGTGATTACATGGTTTGCCTTCCTTAGGGCGATGTGGGGATATGAGAATAAATATAAACATAAACTACGAAACTACAAAAACTACGAAACCACGAAACACAACATATGGTGAACGCAGAATTGCATCATTCTCCCCGCATCAAATCTAATTATTATAAAACCTGATTAAGATCATATAAAACAAACGGGTTAATATAGGGGGTGTTTGGAAATGGTAGTATCAAGTGATTTTCATATAACTACAGTGCTAACTATGCATGGTAGTATCAAGTTGGTTAAAGTGTCTTTCATAATGCATAATACCTCCTAAGTTATTTTTTGAGGGTATTTGCGTCATGGCAGGGCAATAGTATATCTATCTATCTATCTGGATGATTATGTGAAAGTAACAACACTTAATTATTCACATATAGTAACAGTGATTCATAGATATATGTGAAGCCATGTAGGATTGATACTCTTAAAGTGGTCAAACGTCCTTCATTATAAATCAAATATGTTTCGGTTTTGATCCTCATTCCAAACACTCAATATCACACACATATACAATTATGGTGGTTAATGATGATGATTTGGTTACTGAATTTATAGCATAAGCAAATTCCAAACACTATGTCCTACATTGTGTTTTGTTAAGAGCTGATGATAATAAAATTCGCAAAAGCATAAGCAGTTTTGATATAGCTAACCCGAAACATCCATCTAACTTACAAAGACCGATAAGTTTCAGCAAAGGCATGGTTATGTAAAAGATTATATCTATTCTTTTGAATTGCCTCCGTTATGCTTTCTGCCATGTCGTAGATTGATCCCACAATGTTGGATGTAAATATCTACTTTTTTATTAAGATCAAGAGTTCAGAGTACGGTCCTTTATTCGACCATTTCTCAATTGTGTATGTAATCCTGCACAAGGGGTCATGCTAATCTTCTTTGAATCATTCGAGTTCTATCGGATTGTCTGGAAGGGACTACAGAGTATGAGCCTATAAAACAGATCCTGTTCAGATACGGAAACACACTTTTATTATTTTCCCTTTTACTTTATGTCGGAAACAACTTACTGACACGATATGAGGGGATATGGACTTTATTATGTCAAAAACTATTCTTTGAGGCCAATGATTTTTGTTAGAAATCAATAGATATTATAACTGTTGGTGGTGCTTTGCAAAAAAAATTGATTGCTCAAGTACAAAAATGGACTAGCTTCAGTTAAATTTGCATATCTAGCCTCATTATACTTTTAGTTTTTGTACATGTAGGATGACGATTTGGTGATTTAAAGAAGCTGTGAGGGAAATTACACAATGAGTGGATTAGAGCAAAGTTGAGATTATCTTCATCTTGACGGGGCAAAATGATTCTATTGCAGCCATGGTAGATGTAATCTCTTTCCTCCATTGCTTACATATCTGAGCCTTACTTCACATTGCAATTTGTTGGCGATTTTTGTGTCATCATTCATTTATTGTAATGTATTGCGAAGGAGATATCCATTAAGGTATGATTAAAAGGGTTTGATGTTGCAGTGAGTACACTTGGTAATTACACATTGAGTGGATTGAGCATAGTTGTGATCATCTTCACTGGGCGGGGCAAAATGGTAATATTGCAGCTGATGTGAATCTTGTTAACCAAAAATGAGCTTGGACTGAAAGAATGTGCAGAGAAGACGAAAGTACGCTTTGTTATAAACTACGGTAAAGCCTAATGGAATCTCATCTGCAATGACCAAATTAAAGGGATTACACAATGACACGACACCAGAAATAGGACATCTACCTGATAATTAATGTATTTAATATTTTTAGTTGCTTGCTATGCTTTTTCATGAGTCATTGTACTTCTTTAGCATTACTTTCGTATGACCTTGGTTCTTATAAATTCGATGGTTAACTTTGTAGATTATATCTATACTGCACGGAAAGAGTGAATCCAAGAAATTCAGATCAAAGTTACCAAATGGTGTTTTGCTTTATGGTCCTAGAAGGAACGGAAAAACTACACCGGCACATGCTATGGCCCGGGAAGCTAGAGTACCATTTTTCCCCATTTATGCCGATGATATTGTAAGTGGAGATGTTAGACTTAAAAGCCTTTTTAATGAGGCACGAAGATGTGCACCATCTATCGTCTGCATCAAATATGTAGATGTCATTGCAGAACAAGGAAATTGTAAATCTGGCCCAGCTTTAATCCAGGTAAGCGACACAATGTGAATTTAGAATCAAAACAAGTACGTAATATGTTTGTCTGTGATGATGTGAAATTGTTGTAATTACAGTTTTCATAAAACAATTTGAGTGGATAGGAAAGATTCAGCCTATTTTTTATATTATTTTCCCCCTAAAACGACACATTAAAGCATTTAAGCACAAATTTTATTGTATAAAGATGTGCAATTATTTTTCATTTTATAATGGTGATGGTTATAGCTGCAACTGATAGTCCTGAGACACTTGATCCAGCTTTGACGAGTTCTGGCTGGTTCCAAAAGACGTTTCATGTGGCTAAGCCAGACGAAGATTCTAGGCGAAAGATCGTCCATTTCCATTTGAAAGGTTACATCATGAAGGAAGACACAGAAGCCATTTGCAATCTTATTGCTTCAAAAACCTCGGGCTTAGTTTGGGCTAAAATTCTAAATGTAGTCGCTGATTCTAGAGTAGCTGCTATTATGAGAGGTTTGTTATAATTTTAACAATTCTAACATTCTTTTACATATTGATTAATACGTCCTAATAATGTTTTATATGTATTGTTCTAGGAGGGGATCATGTGACAATGGATGATGTTCTTGATGCTATTCGAAGGCTCGATCACTATATCAGAGCGATGAACAAGATACGGTTACACAAACTCATGCATGTGAGTCTTGGTTGGATCACAAATTAGCCTTAGAGTTCCGTATGGCTCATTATATTCTACCATGTCATCTGCATATATAATCAATATGCATGAAATGAAATGTCTTCTATCTTCTCGTTGTGAGGCCATACGATATTATTAATGTTCATAAACATTATAAGAAAATCAGATGTCTATAATAGTAGTGGTATTTTTGCGTCTGTATATTCTAATATCTTTCTAGGAGTCCTACACAGTACATACCGGAATCCAAGTTTATAAGTGAAGTGAACTGTCCCAACAGGTAAAATGGCGATGTCCGGAGTAGTTTGAATCAAGGCCAACAGTACTAGAAGAAATAGAAGGCTCACCATACTTCCATATAGCAATTAACAATAATAAAGTTGCACTTATCAATGCTATCAAAGTGCTCCCTCAATGTTGCGCAATGCAATGGTATTTACTAATAATCGATAGTACAGATTGAGATCATGTTCTTAAGATAATTATTAAATAATCAAATAAGAAATCTAAATAATCCTAAAACTATTAATCAAAAATCCCTTTTTAAATCCACACTTATTTCACTAATCACAATCACTTAACAGGCATAAATAAATTATTGAGCAACGGTCCAAATCGTTAACTGGAATCATGCTTGTCAATAAACAGGTCACACTATCCTTCTTTATCATTGCTGGCCAAGGATCCGACTTGTGTCAACTATATAAGATCACTGTGTATCATGACTATTTCCCTTTTTTTTTTGGCTAATTGTATGCCATGATTCCCTTTTGAACTATGTAATCAATGAGTATGATTGTTAATGGGGATCGAGTCCCCAACTCGATGACAAAAACTAGCACCAAACGTGCCTCAAACCCCGCCAGGGTCCATCCTCAAGGTAGGTATATATTCCACCAAACTTATGAAACAACGAGGACCACTCATCGACCATAAAAACACTAAACTTCTAATGAAATACTAAAGGTGTAAAACCTCATGTAGTGCATAGACTTGTATATATTTAGCAACACGTGACTTTATGGAATTTTCTTAAGAAAAATATGAGAATTTAGACGATTAGAATCTTTGAATGCTTTTACTTATTCACTAACCTTTTGACTATTTATGATTGAGATACTCAACTCAAAGATAAAATAAAAAGTTATACGAAAACAACTAGATGTAATTTCATATTCCCAAATAACTTTAACTAATAATAGACGTGTGTAAAAATGATTATTAGAATCTTTGAGTACCTTCGACGCACTTAAAGAAAACTACCTTTTTCCGTTATTCATGCCTTAAAGAACCAATTTTAGAATAACGCAAAGAGTTATACATATATGTTTGACATGAAAGTTTATGAGATACTAGCAATATAAGCTATTTTGAAAATACATTTTGTTTGGCTCAGGAAGACTATTAGAGCTTTTAGATATATAATCTTTTTTAATTTCTAAATATAAAATGCTATTTGGATCAACTTGTACAAAAAAAACCGGAATGAAATGTAAAATATCGATTCTTAAATTTATAGGACGGGAAATACCTTCTTAAAACTCACACTAACGGGCAGTGTACCCGGTCAAGTGTAGAATAAGAATGTAAGACCACGTATTGTTCACAGGGAGCGAAGTAATAATTCTAAGCTACTTATCACAACTAATTATCTACCTAATAAAGCAAGTAAATAACCACGATTTCGTTAGTTCCGAATGAACAAAGGTTTTGAACAATTTGGTGCACAAAATGTAGAAGTGAACAAAGCTTTTCATTTCTTTATCCACAAAATGGAAGATATCTTGTTTACCTCCCAAATGTTTTCGATCAGAAAACTTTCTCAAGCTTTCACCATGGTTAACATGGAGGCTAAATATGTTTAGTGCACAAGTTGAAACATAGAACAAATTTATTCTAGGTTATAAATATTCAAAAAAGTACTAAATAACATTTTAATTAAACAAGCTATATGTAAAAAACAATAATTTTCAAAATCTTACCATAGTAATGGGTTGAAACAGGTGGTTATATCATGAGTCAAAACGGATACCTAATAACTGAAATTGTTTATTTCACTTTCACATTATTATATAAGCAGTTCGGGTAAGCTACCCCAAACACCCTCAAACTGATGATATGATATGCATACTTAGCAATGTAGTTTTATAAAAATTGATGTAGTGAAAATAAAGGAACACACGAATTGGACGTATTTAAAACCAGAAGAGTTACCAACCTGAAGTTGTACTAATAACAAGATAACACAAATTGGATCTGTTGATTCACACGAATACCAGAAACAATCTTACAACTATCGTTGATTCAAAAGAATACCGTAATTCAGGCAACTGACAACAATCTTGATTCAAATCGAATACAGATTATTAAGATAAATCTTAGCAAAACCGCTAAGAATTGATTTAAGCAAGCTTTATTACCAACCTTATCAAATATTAAACCATATCTTACACCCAAATCCTTTTCACCTCCTTTTATAGGAGAAGGAGTGCTTTACATATTTGCATTTCTAGGGCGATGTGGGATATATGATAAATATAAAAATACTACTACGTTGAAACTCGACATATGGTGAAGCATAATTGCATCATTCTCCCCGCATCATTCTCCTCCACATGAAAAAACTCATCCTCGAGTTTGCCTCACTCGTCCCTTGTACTTGTAGCATACAAATTTGTATCCCCTGCATTAAATTCCCTTTCTTTATAATGACTCGACCTCGAACCTTAATCGTCTTAAACCCTAACTTATCATCCATGTGTTTAGCTTTCAAATACCCTTCTTAATATTTTTTGCCAATCAAAATACCAACATCGACCAAATTACCTTTTTACGACCAAATTAACTCATGAGGGTTTGAATCTAGGGGTTTTGAAAAATCAACACTTAAAGTAGTTTGTATCATTGAAGAGCAAAGATCATTAGCCACAACTACAACGTCTTTTATGTTTTCTTCTTCCTTACCAAATCCTCCTTTCTCAATAAATCCTTCTTCCTCCTCAATGACATCTTCAATATCGGTATCATAAACCGGCATCGATTCTTCTTCAAATTGATCATCATTAAATATTGGGGCTTCTTCATAATCGCCATCAAATACTGGGGCTCCTTTATAATCGGCACCCGCCACACCATAATCTCCCCATTCATTAGAAGATGAACAATCACCCTCAAAGAATGAATTTCCTAACTCTTCGTTTTCGCTTCTCCGACCGTTACGATCCTTACATCTTCTTAGATTCATCATATCATTCATTCGATTAGCAAATTGATCAACCAACTGATCTAATCGCTCCTCCATTCTTGCCATAATACGCTCATAGACATCATTAATATTCCTGATTCTCCTTGGAGGCATCTTAATTAGGAACTTTGGCTCTTGATACCAACTGATGTAGTGAAAATAAAGGAACACACTAATTGACATAATTAAAACAAGAAGAGATACCAACCTGATGTAGACTAATAACAAGATAACACAAATTGGATCTGTTGATTTACCCGAATACCAGGATCAATCTTCCAACTATCGTTGATTCAAAAGAATACCAATAATTAGGCAAACTCCAACAATCATTGATTTAAACGAATACCGATTATTAAGAGAATCTTAGCAAAAACGGCAAGCCATATTGATATTAAAGCATAGCTTTATTAACAATATCAAAATATTAATCATATCCTACACAAATCCTTGCAACCTCATTTTATAGGAGAGGATTGTGATTACATGGTTTGCCTTCCTTAGGGCGATGTGGGGATATGAGAATAAATATAAACATAAACTACGAAACTACAAAAACTACGAAACCACGAAACACAACATATGGTGAAGGAATAATTGCATCATTCTCCCCGCATCAAATCTAATTATTATAAAACCTGATTAAGATCATATAAAACAAACGGGTTAATATAGGGGGTGTTTGGAAATGGTAGTATCAAGTGATTTTCATATAACTACAGTGCTAACTATGCATGGTAGTATCAAGTTGGTTAAAGTGTCTTTCATAATGCATAATACCTCCTAAGTTATTTTTTGAGGGTATTTGCGTCATGGCAGGGCAATAGTATATCTATCTATCTATCTGGATGATTATGTGAAAGTAACAACACTTAATTATTCACATATAGTAACAGTGATTCATAGATATATGTGAAGCCATGTAGGATTGATACTCTTAAAGTGGTCAAACGTCCTTCATTATAAATCAAATATGTTTCGGTTTTGATCCTCATTCCAAACACTCAATATCACACACATATACAATTATGGTGGTTAATGATGATGATTTGGTTACTGAATTTATAGCATAAGCAAATTCCAAACACTATGTCCTACATTGTGTTTTGTTAAGAGCTGATGATAATAAAATTCGCAAAAGCATAAGCAGTTTTGATATAGCTAACCCGAAACATCCATCTAACTTACAAAGACCGATAAGTTTCAGCAAAGGCATGGTTATGTAAAAGATTATATCTATTCTTTTGAATTGCCTCCGTTATGCTTTCTGCCATGTCGTAGATTGATCCCACAATGTTGGATGTAAATATTTACTTTTTTATTAAGATCAAGAGTTCAGAGTACGGTCCTTTATTCGACTATTTCTCGATTGTGTATGTCATCCTGCACAAGGGGTCATGCTAATCTTCTTTGAATCATTCGAGTTCTATCGGATTGTCTGGAAGGGACTACAGAGTATGAGCCTATAAAACAGATCCTGTTCAGATACGGAAACACACTTTTATTATTTTCCCTTTTACTTTATGTCGGAAACAACTTACTGACACGATATGAGGGGATATGGACTTTATTATGTCAAAAACTATTCTTTGAGGCCAATGATTTTTGTTAGAAATCAATAGATATTATAACTGTTGGTGGTGCTTTGCAAAAAAAATTGATTGCTCAAGTACAAAAACGGACTAGCTTCAGTTAAATTTGCATATCTAGCCTCATTATACTTTTAGTTTTTGTACATGTAGGATGACGATTTGGTGATTTAAAGAAGCTGTAATGGAAATTACACAATGAGTGGATTAGAGCAAAGTTGAGATTATCTTCATCTTGGCGGGGCAAAGCGGTTCTATTCCAGCCATGGCAGATGTAATCTCTTTCCTCCATTGCTTACATATATGAGCCTCACTTCACATTGCAATTTGTTGGCGATTTTTGTGTCATCATTCATTTATTGTAATGTAGCGAAGAGATATACATTAAGGTCTGATACGGGTTTGAAGTGCAGTGTGTACACTTGGAAATTACACATTGAGTGGATTGGAGCAAAGTTGAGATCATCTTCATCTTGGCGGGGCAAAATGGTACTATTGCAGCTATGTGAATCTTGTTAACCAAAAATGACGCATTGGACTGAAAGAACTGTGCAGAGAAGACGAAAGAGCTTTGTTATAAACTACGTTAAAGCCCTAATGGAAATCCTCATCTGCAATGACCAAATTAAAGGGATTACACAATGACACGACACCAGAAATAGGACATCTACCTGATAATTAATGTATTTAATATTTTTAGTTGCTTGCTATGCTTTTTCATGAGTCATTGTACTTCTTTTTATACATTTGAGTCATAAAAAGATGGTATTTTTAAAAAGAAAAAAGCTTCACATGTGTAGAGTTTTTATAATCAGTACAACTTAGCTTCTCTGCTGTATTTTCTATGATGAATTCCTTTTGTGCATATTGGTCAGAAATGGGTTGGATTGGGATGACTCTAAAACTTTTTCTTTAATACTAACATTACGCAATGAACATTTAGGCACAACGTATGTGCATCGCACGGGGATCAAATTATAAAATATGTGACATAACTAATAATGCCCTCAACAAATAAGTTTGTTCAAAGTTAAAGCGTTTTATAAAAATTATGTGCATGATACAGTGCTCAAATGAAGAAAGTAGCTTAACAATCCAATTTTGCCCACAGATTAAGCCCGGTACAACGCACGGGTGTCAACAAGCCTCGTTCAGCCTATTTTTCATATTATTTTCCCCCTAAAACGACACATTAAAGCATTTAAGCACAAAATTTATTGTATAAAGATGTGCAATTATTTTTCATTTTATTTTTGGTGATGTTATAGCTTCACACCAAGATGGAGAAGTGCAACAAAGATGGTAAAATGGTGATGGTTATAGCTGCAACTGATAGTCCTGAGACACTTGATCCAGCTTTGACGAATTCTGGCTGGTTCCAAAAGACGTTTCATGTGGCTAAGCCAGACGAAGATTCTAGGCGAAAGATCGTCCATTTCCATTTGAAAGATTACATCATGAAGGAAGACACAGAAGCCATTTGCAATCTTATTGCTTCAAAAACCTCGGGCTTAGTTTGGGCTAAAATTCTAAATGTAGTCGCTGATTCTAGAGTAGCTGCTATCATGAGAGGTTTGTTATAATTTTAACAATTCTAACATTCTTTTACATATTGATTAATACGTCCTAATAATGTCTTATATGTATTGTTCTAGGAGGGGATCATGTGACAATGGATGATGTTCTTGATGCTATTCGAAGGCTCGATCACTATATCAGCGCGATGAACAAGATACGGTTACACAAACTCATGCATATGAGTCTTGGTTGGATCACAAATTAGCCTTAGAGTTCCGTATGGCTCATTATATTCTACCATGTCATCTGCATATATAATCAATATGCATGAAATGAAACGTCTTCTATCTTCTCGTTGTGAGGCCATACGATATTATTAATGTGCATAAACAGTATAAGAAAACCAGATGTCTATAATAGTAGTGGTATTTTTGCGTCTGTATATGATAATATCTTTCTAGGAGTCCTACACAGTACATACTGGAACCCAACAGTACATACCGGAATCCAAGTTTATAAGTGAAGTGAATTGTCCCAACAGGTAAAATGGCGATGTCCGGAGTAGTTTGAATCAAGGCCAACAGTACTAGAAGAAATAGAAGGCTCACCATACTTCCATATACTTCCATATATGATACTTCCATATTGTAGCAATTAACAATAATAAAGTTGCACTTATCAATGCTATCAAAGTGCTCCCTCAATGTTGCGCAATGCAATGGTATTTACTAATAATCGATTGTACAGATTGAGATCATGTTCTTAAGATAATTATTAAATAATCAAATAAGAAATCTAAATAATCCTAAAACTATTAATCAAAAATCCCTTTTTAAATCCACACTTATTTCACTAATCACAATCACTTAACAGGCATAAATAAATTATTGAGCAACGGTCCAAATCGTTAACTGGAATCATGCTTGTCAATAAACAGGTCACACTATCCTTCTTTATCATTGCTGGCCAAGGATCCGACTTGTGTCAACTATATAAGATCACTGTGTATCATGACTATTTCCCTTTTTTTTTTGGCTAATTGTATGCCATGATTCCCTTTTGAACTATGTAATCAATGAGTATGATTGTTAATGGGGATCGAGTCCCCAACTCGATGACAAAAACTAGCACCAAACGTGCCTCAAACCCCGCCAGGGTCCATCCTCAAGGTAGGTATATATTCCACCAAACTTATGAAACAACGAGGACCACTCATCGACCATAAAAACACTAAACTTCTAATGAAATACTAAAGGTGTAAAACCTCATGTAGTGCATAGACTTGTATATATTTAGCAACACGTGACTTTATGGAATTTTCTTAAGAAAAATATGAGAATTTAGACGATTAGAATCTTTGAATGCTTTTACTTATTCACTAACCTTTTGACTATTTATGATTGAGATACTCAACTCAAAGATAAAATAAAAAGTTATACGAAAACAACTAGATGTAATTTCATATTCCCAAATAACTTTAACTAATAATAGACGTGTGTAAAAATGATTATTAGAATCTTTGAGTACCTTCGACGCACTTAAAGAAAACTACCTTTTTCCGTTATTCATGCCTTAAAGAACCAATTTTAGAATAACGCAAAGAGTTATACATATATGTTTGACATGAAAGTTTATGAGATACTAGCAATATAAGCTATTTTGAAAATACATTTTGTTTGGCTCAGGAAGACTATTAGAGCTTTTAGATATATAATCTTTTTTAATTTCTAAATATAAAATGCTATTTGGATCAACTTGTACAAAAAAAACCGGAATGAAATGTAAAATATCGATTCTTAAATTTATAGGACGGGAAATACCTTCTTAAAACTCACACTAACGGGCAGTGTACCCGGTCAAGTGTAGAATAAGAATGTAAGACCACGTATTGTTCACAGGGAGCGAAGTAATAATTCTAAGCTACTTATCACAACTAATTATCTACCTAATAAAGCAAGTAAATAACCACGATTTCGTTAGTTCCGAATGAACAAAGGTTTTGAACAATTTGGTGCACAAAATGTAGAAGTGAACAAAGCTTTTCATTTCTTTATCCACAAAATGGAAGATATCTTGTTTACCTCCCAAATGTTTTCGATCAGAAAACTTTCTCAAGCTTTCACCATGGTTAACATGGAGGCTAAATATGTTTAGTGCACAAGTTGAAACATAGAACAAATTTATTCTAGGTTATAAATATTCAAAAAAGTACTAAATAACATTTTAATTAAACAAGCTATATGTAAAAAACAATAATTTTCAAAATCTTACCATAGATCATCTCAAGTTGTTCATACAACTCATCTGCCGTTTTATATTCCACTACAATTCGTTTCTTTCGCAAGTTTAAATACTCATTGTTTTTTTTTTTTTTGAACTGCCTAAATACTCATTGTGTCTATGTCACGTGGGAAGACTAAAGAAAAAGTGACGAGCATTAAGGTTTTGGACCCTCGGAGAAGCAAATTTAAGAGGATCGGGACGTCATGTGTAATTTCGCAGTTGTTGGGACTATATGTGTAGAAAATATTGAGATAGGGGACTAATGGCATAATTTACCCAAGATGTTATGTTATTTGTATACTAATTTCTAAATTTGAAATAATTTAAAGTGCTAACTTATATTTCACACTTGCACGAAGACATAAATCATAATTTTACCAAAAGTTTTAAATCAAACCAAAGTAACATATACTTGTTGGTAACGCTTGTAAACTTGGATAAGAAATTGGTCAATGTTCCATGTGAAAGTCAACCAACCAAATTATTTTCTTATCGTGAAGTTTCATCTTAACTAGTTGTTTACTTGTAAGTTACATAAATTATTTTTGTATATTTTTTAAAATATGGCAAAGACACAACATAGTAATTGATGAACATTCGACTCATCTATACTGCATTATAAAACATTTGAGACTTCTTATAAAAATAAGTCTTAAAATTTTAAGACCAAAAACATTAGTATAAAAGGAAAATTAGAAAATTAATGTAAAATATGTTAAGTCTCATTTAAAACATATAGTAACGGCCATCCAATATGATATATTTTAATGGAATTTTTATAAAAAAACTCATTAAACTTATAACCATCAATTTAATGCTAGAATTTTAAAAATAAAATCGCTAACTATTTACATTATTAATAATTTAGACGTTCTATTTTTAAAAAACATATATCTACTACTTTATAGTATTTGATACATGCTAAATAAGGAAAGTTTAAAATGAAAAAAATTAGTCCGTCACGAAAATAGTCGTTGGGTACCCGTCGCCGCATTGCGCAAGTACCCTCCTAGTGACACAAAAATATGTCAATTCAGATGATTAATTTAATGATTTTACATAATCAAGTTTCACAAATCAAAACTATAATTTAAATATCGAATGATATGCAAAATGGGTATCATCGTACGGATTGCATTAACTTTTTTTTTTTGAACGGCAGAATTTTATTAAGAAAGCTAGCAAGAAGCTATGCGAAAAAAGGATTACATAGAAATAGAGTTAAGCGGCCATTTAAGCCACGCTACCCAAAAAACATTACACACTTTGAACGACAACATATCTTCACCCTAGGAAGTAAGATTTGAGAAAGACGACAAATGATTGTCGAAGATCATTCTCTTTAAGAGGCTTATCTTCCAAGATGAAACTTAGAGAACCTTTTGTCTAATTACCATCTCAACTATTACGACCACCACAATAGAACTACCAAAGAATCTTCCAAGATTGAATTTTTGGATGACTACTTACTGTGAGATTCCTAACCCGCATACTCAGGAACAGATCACAAAAACGGGGATGTGGAATAGCCACCACCGCCCCAACATTTGAACAAATCTCTATCCCATCGAGCATCCACAAATAAATGGTTCCAGGGATTCAATATCAGTGCCTCAATTAGGACACAAATGTAAGCTAGGAATTTATTTACTCCTCCTTTTCGCAAGTTTAGGCCTAGTATGGCAACTGTCAAGGAACAGCGCCTAAAAAAAAACGTTACCTTTATCGGAAGAATTTTGGAACTCAACTCGATGCGGCATGGGATGAAGGGAGCACATAAAATCAATCCAACCTCTAGCCGCTTTCCAAAAAAATACACCATACCCATTAAGACTCCAATGACCAGACGATCCGCAAGACGAGACAGAAACACTGAGAAGTAAATGCGATAGCTTCAGAAAATTTGATGATCTCAATACCTGATCTAGATGGATTCTTGTCTGAAAGAGCAGCACAAATCTCAGGACAGTGAAGTATGTTTTGCACAAAATATCTTCTGAGTTTCCCAGCTATAAAAAGTCGAGGAACTTACTTTAAAGCAATGTTGTGTCAAAACACCATTTATCATTATGCCCAAATAGAGTAGTAGAGACCGTGCCTATCACAATTTTTGCAAATAATCTAATAAGCGTCTATAACATTTGATTTAGATTAGCCACGCTTTAAGGATCCCAATCCAAGCGGACCCGTGAGAAGAGGACCTGAAAGAGTTGTCAAGAGAGCCATTGGTACCATGGATAGCTTGAATAACATTGTACCAAAGACCGGACCGAGAAGACAAAAAACGCCATAACCATTTGAAAAGCAAGGCGTGATTAAGAGCATAAAGGCTGTTAACACCAAGGTCGCCATTCTTCTTATGCGCCATCACCTGATTCCAACTAATCCAAGAAATCTTTCGGTCATCAATGTCAGCTCCTAGGAAAAAAGAGTGACACAACCTCTCAAGATAAGAAAGGTCACCTTCTGGGGTTTTAAAGAGCGCCATATAGTATGTAGGAACAGCCCCTAGAACCGATTTAATGAGGGTAAACCTACCTCCAACTGAGAGGGTTTTAGCTTTCCAAGACGAGAGCTTATTTTTAACCTTTTGGACAACATCTTTCCATGAATCGATCCTATTCATGTTAGCACCAACCTTAACTCCTAGATAAGTGAGAGGGAGATTGTTGGCTAGACAACCATAAGTATCTGCAAGCTCTTTAATATCCGCAAGAGGAACACCAACTCCATAAATACAACTTTTGTGAACATTAAATTTTAAACCCGATAATAGATTTTTCTTTATAATCCATAAACTAGCTTATAAACCTGTGAGGTGGCTTATAAAAAGTTTGAACAGAGAATTTAAGTAGTCAAAGTAGAAAATGTTACTAAGTTCTTAAACAATAAGTGATAATATGAAGGAAAAAAAATTAAAGTTAACCTTACAAATAAATAAACTTCTGTATATCATTACAGAATGTTATTTTTTTCTGAAATGATTAAACAACATCGAACATTTGGTTAACCTTCAAAAAAAGTGTTTAAATATAGTGATATGGGATAAAAGATGTGACGACAAAAACATTGAAAGGCAAGGAATAATTGACGAAAGGGAAGCTCAAAATTGAATGGAATGGACTTTAATTACAACCGTCACAACATTTTATTCAGAGGTATGAATTGAGAGGTAAATGCCTCCTGCAGGTAATAAACCATAACATCAACTGCCAGACCTCAACAAACACAGTGTAATCAAGTGTACTTCGTCTTGTATTCTATTTTCACCACCACCAAATGAAACCCAATTTAGCCTGAATACCTGCTTAACATTAAGCATCAAAGTACTATAACATGCCTGTAAATACCTATTTGCAGCAGCACTTGTAAACAACCAGTATTGCTTGTTCGTATAAACCTTCGCAAACAAACCACCTGCCAGCACAATTTAACGTGACATAGGATAACAAAAGTTGACGTACAATAAACATTGAAAGGAGCGGGGAATAATTGACGTAAGGAAAGCTCAAAATTGAATGGACTTGAAAAAATAAACCTACAAAAATAACATTGCCTTAAGGAACTTTAAATAGGGTAATTTAATGACATTAAGTTTAACACTGACCTAGGGAGGCCACCCTCTACAGGGTAACCATTTCTGCTAAAATCATGGCTAGATCCCCTTATATCAAAAGCCTCTTGTTTGCACAGCTTTATGGAAACGATTAACTTTCTTGCATATGGTTGAGTTACCACACTCTTTTTGTTAGCAGATGGTCCAATCCTCATTGATTTGGTTGAGCATAATCTTCCATTCATTTTAGTCGTAGCACGTATTTTCTCACTCTCATCTCTAAACTTACTACCAAAACCATAACCTTTTGTGTGTCCTGTAAGCTTATCAGTTACAACCTTAGCACTCTTTAACAGAGGTATAATGAGCGCTAAATGTCTCCTGCAGGTTTAATCCGTAACATTAGCTGCCAGATCCCCAACAAACACAATGTAATCAGGTGTATCGTCTTGTTTCTTTTCACCACCACCAAACAAAGCCCAGTTTAACCTGAAGCCCTGCTCAACAATAGGCATCAAAGTACTATTATATGACTGTAAATGCCTTTCTACAACATCATGGTTAACACGTTTTACGAATTTAATAATAAAGTAAGCTAAACATCCACAGAGTGACACAAAGCTCAAATTAGTAAGAGTAATGGACTAAGTGTACGTGCACGACCTATGCTTTATGAACTTGATGATGTTGAGTCCTTATCTTATATTGCATGCCTCATTCTTATCATGACATATGTATGTCCGAGATTCATGAAGATAAGCCAGAAAGTCAAAAGGAGGACTTTTACATACGTATTGTTATGTTTCATTTTTTATGTGTTAGTAAATTTCTTAACTTGATATTAACGGGTTGCTAAAATAACTTAAATGTATTTAGATCAGCTTGAATGAAAACTAAACATCTTTATAATAAAAAAAGTAGAGTTATTAGCATTGTTGTAATACTTTATATTGTCAACCATTTTGACATACGATAATAAAGTACTTTATAAAAGTACTAACATGTTTTTATAGACCCGTGTGTTATATGGATGACCATATTTAAAATTCATCTAATGGTCTTAATTTGGCACTTAAACTACGCATCTGGTCCTAAACCATTATGACTATAAAAGATAAAGTAACAAAGTTTGTACTGATTAAAGAAAAAAATAAGGTATTTGAGTTACAAACCTACAACTAAACAAATGCACTCCGTGAAGCATAAGATTTTTGTTGTTAGTGCAGATTGGAACCCACCTTTTGATGGTTGAGCCAAATCAACAAATGTGGCTTGTAACCTATTGAAATATTATAGCCATATACGATATGAGTACATCAAAACATTCTTTCCATGTTTAGTAAGAAGAGCTTCTCGAGAAAAAGAATTAACCAACCTGTAGCATATTCTAAAAATGAACCATTAAGATTCAAAAAGTATTTCCGTTGACTATTAATAAATATAGTTTCAAGCCAGAATTATGAAATAGTTTTAACCTTTCATACAAACATATTCAACTTTTAAATTTACACCATATGCACTGCAATAATGAATTTGAAATATGTTGAAAGACCATGATTCTATAAAAAGATACAAAGATATCATACCATCTATCTAAACTTCTTTTAAGACATTTCATCAAACACGCTTCATGCACTCGTTAAATCCATTCGATATACTAAACATCATCATAAAATAACTGTTGTTATCAACATCAACATCAAATTCACATAAAATGTCTGAATCGATACATTTCAAACAACGAAAAAATTATGGAATGAAACCATTTGAAAATAAAAATACAGGGAAGCACCTTTAAGTTAATTTGTCAACTCTCGTGTTCAATCTTCAATCAAACAATAGCCATCATAAGCTTGTTGTTATATTGGAAGACAATAGAGAATTAGAGATGAAGATATATACCCTTATGAATTGCCTTTAATTATGAATCAGAACCCTAATTTTAGGTTCTAAGCTTTGCACTATATATGAATTCGATCATAGAAATGAAAAAAACCTCAAATTTACATACCTTAAATTTCTATGATAGTGAAGGATTTATAATTAAAATTAAAAGTATATGAGGGGAGATTGAAAAGCATCATTAGAGAAAAACCTTTCATCAGAAACTAAAATGAGAGAGTAAAGTGAAATTACACGTGGAATTGTTGACGTGGCTTAAGTGACGAGGAAGAGTTGCCAGCATGGATTAAGTGACGTGTAGTATTTTCAAAAAAACATTTGTTTATTATATATATAGATTAGAACTCGCATAAAACGATTACTAGAATCTTTATTTAGATGCTTCCAATAAACTTATGAAACAACGAGGATTACTCATCAACCATAAAGACACAAACCTCATGTAGTTCATGGACTTATATATTAAGCAACACGTGACTTTACGTGTTTACCTTAAGAAAAATCTGAGGACCACATACGAGAATTTAGAAGTGTGTAAAAAATGATCGTTAGAATCTTTGAATGCTTTAGATAAACTTACTTATTACTACTATTATACAAAGATTGACTGTTTGACCACTCTCATTAGCTACAGTAACTATTAAAAAATATTTTCCATCTTATTTTGTTCTTCATCTCTACCAACCGACTCCCTATTCTCCTTGCTTTGCTGCATATCAAAACACGTAGCTATCATCCTGAGGACACATGTTTCTTCATCCCCGTATCCAGCACAACTGCTCTCTTTTTCTCTCCCAAAAAATTCCAACCTCCTAACAATCAAAAACTCACACCGATTCATGTCTTTTTCACCTAAAAAAACTATTCTTTAAACCCTACAAGCTCGAGCAAGATCATCATAGGCATGAATTAAAGGTTATATAATTTAATTTGAGGGTTTTGTTAATTTTGGATTTTTTTATATGTTTTGGTGCTTTTATAAATTATGGGGTTTCTTTGTAGGTCGTTAATTACTTAATTGGTTGGAAGCCCCAAGGTGATCAATAGCTTGCCCAATTTCACTGCCCAAATGTTGTTGGTTCATAGAATTTATTCGCGAAATTTGATCAGGTATGGTTTCATTCAAGTTGGAAGTGGATAAAAGGTTTCACTTTTGTTATGGTTTGTAAATTTTGATATATGACTTGGGGGGGTTTATTTTAGGGTTTTGATTTTAGATTTTGATTTCACGACATACACGCGCGTGACAACTGAGATAGCCAACTTCTACGAAACTATGTAAAAGGTTTGGGACTATGACTAAGTGCTACTCTCTCTCTCCTCTCTCTCGAGGAAAAGGCACTTCCCGACCTCACGTGTAGGTAATGATATCAAGGGTACAAGCTTTATACCATTTTTGAGTGTTTAGGTTTTAGTGATTTTGGTGTATTGACTAAACTGATGTTTTGTTTTGTTGATTTAAGGGTTTCATGAGACGCTTGGAAGATTGGTAAGTCGACTTTAAAAAAAATTGGAATGTGTTTTATTTGTTTGTTGGTAAATACGGTTTGTGATATACGTAATATCTGTTGTCCTATGGGATAGGTGGAGTTAGGAGTTTGAAGGTGTAACATGAGGAGGTGAAGGACAAGATTAGTGTTCGTGGTCTGGATCATGTTGCAGCGGATGCTTAGTAGGTTTTGTTTCGGTTTTTGTCTTGCTTTATTTTTCTGTTGACCGCGCTTATAAATAACTCACTTTTTGTTTTTACTCTTAGCAGTTATTAAAGAAGCTCCTATTAAGCAGTGTAATCGAGAAGCCGCCTGAAGGTCGAGATTTAGGAAACAAAAATCAATTATTCTACTTGCCACATTTTTTTAACACCAATCATGCATTGTCTCTTTAATCATGTAGTTCCTGTCTTGGAAAGCCTGTAAAAAAACCATCAAAATCGATCGACGTGTGAAAAAGTGATGAGGTGTTATTTTATATACTATTTTGGGGTCATTTAACCCCCTAAATCATGCAAATATGCCCAGATTATGTGCTTAATTGTTTGTTTTCAGGTTTTTAGCACTTGGATGGCATTTGGAGAAAATACACGTGACTTGGGCTCATTTGAAGAAGAAACAGACAAGACTATGGCTCTACAACAAGTATCGTGAAGAACCACGCATACAGAGCGTGGAGACGGCGTCGCAAGTATAAAGCGACGCCGTCGTGATTTGCAAAGTGACGGCGTCAAGGATTTTGTGACGATGTCAGAACGTAGCCGCCTTAAAGAGGATCTAGAATCATCGACGTAGCGACGGCGTCACGGCTTCAAAGCGACGCCGTTGCGGAGTCACTTTTCTTATAAATACAAAACCGATTCTAGGGTTTTAAGTGTGTAACTTTGTATAATTTTTGGGAGACGAACCCTAGTTATTCTAGCAGCTTTTAGGCTGTTCTTGGGGCCTTAAAACCCTATTGTAACTGACATTAATCCATGTTTTAATCAAGTAAGATTGTTTATCTTTAATCATTCAATATGTCTATGTGTTGTTTGATTGATTTATGTTCTTGCTTTCTTTATAACATGCTAGGCTAAACCCTCCTTTGTATATACTTATGATTTTATGAAACTTAGATTGTAGATCCTTTTAATGTTGGTTCTTGTGATGGATGTGCGCGTTAAGATTTAGAAAACTAGCCATAAGATATTAAATTGGCATAGACGTCTAGGGAAACGCGTGTGTGTAGAAAGGATACCATCTTGTAACGGTCTTCATACTACCTTACCCCCTATATGGTTGATCCCTCTTAAGATATTTCAATTGCATTTAATATACTCTTTGGGGCCTTATAATAGTCTTCATACTACCTTACATGTGCGTCGCCTTAACAGAATATTAAATAGACGACGGGTTTTTGTAATTCGTTCATGACTTAGGAAATACTTACACAGATCATCACAAGTGTGACAAAGCAACAGAACTAGAGAATAATCAAGGAGTATGGCATGATCAGTAGATACATCTTTTTATTCATAATTATCACCAATAGTTTAGATTATATTTAGTTTTAATTAGTTAAACAAATCAACCTGTCAAACCATGATTTTACTTGCTTTCTATAAAATAAAAATACAAAAAAGAATCTTCTCTCAATCCCGTAGACCTCTGTTAGATCATGATCGAGCGTTCCCAGCCTATTCCCCTAGAGAACGATAACAACCCCCGAGTCTTGCCTATACTACACTGCAACGATTAGGTACACTGTCTAAGGAGTTGTAAAACTTCTTGTTGGAGTCTTTACAAGACCCGAACATCAAGTTTTTGGCGCCGCTACGTGGGGAATAGTTAGGTTTTGATCATTGTTTAGCTTAGGTCTACTCGCTTGATTCCTATCAAGTGAGATTTTAATTTCAGTAAATTAGCTTTCTTGTAGTCTATCTTTTCTTTGTGCCTTTTGTTTGTAACTCTTTCGTTCACCATCATGATGTATGAAAGACCACCTACCTCACCCTTTCAAAACCCACCATGAAACACAACCTTCCCATTCCAAAGATATACCTTGATGTTCCAACAACATCAAGATGAATCTATCTACGATGCGTGGACTCGTTTCAAAAACTTAATCCAAAGAGTCCCTCATCATGGCCTTGATTTATTGTCCCTTACTCAATTCTTTTATGATCATGTTGACGACTATACCCGAATGGACCTTGACTTTGCAGCAGACGGGAACCTTAGGGAATTAAGTGGTGAAGAAGCATGGGAAGCCATAGAAAATTTCGCCCAAGGCCAAAAAGAATGGGACAACCCACCAAACATTATTTCTGAACAAGAAGTAGCAAATTTGAAGGCTCAAGCAAAAAGATTGTTTGGAAATGAGAATGTTTGGGTTGAGATGCATAGAGGTATAGCATGGGATAAGGTGGAAAATCCAAACCCATAAAGTACCCCACAAGTCTTCCCATCATTTGAGGAATACAATCCCCCTATAACTCACCCGGAAGAAGTAAAAGAGACTTTAGGAATCCCGATTGAGGTAGAACCTTTAGATGAAACACCACTAGAGGATTTAGGCTTGAATACTTGTAATCATGACATTCCTCTTAGCTCTAGGGAAATTCCTAGTATTGATGAACCGGAGCCTCAACCACAACCCTTACCAAATTGTTTATCCTTAAATGTAAGTCTAGGAGAAGAAAGAGGCCCCGAACCACTCATCAAACCACATAGTCCAGATAGTTTTAGGATGAAGGAAGTAGATAGCTTAACTATTAATACACCACCTTCACCTCATGTGGCATCTTCACACCCTAAGGATACATATTGCTATTATTGCCTATGCATCAATGATCCTAAGAAACATTATGGATTTAAACCTGGTTTATTAGGAAAAAGTGCATCCCTAGGTGTTGATATTTCAAATTGGGAGATGTTTGATGATGATTGGGGATTAGAATCTAAGGATGTTTCTCCTCTAGAAAAAGAACTTAGTTTATTCAATAGGCCAAATAAAGTGGAGAGGGGTATAATTCTAGAAGCACACCGTTTAGAGCCTATTCTTCAACAACAAATTTCTCAACGTATGGATCCTTCTCATCACGATGGTATGTACCGTTACTATCACCCGCATTTGAACTCAAGTGTAGGGGAACCCTCTCCTTTATCTGTTAAATAAAGGTAGAGTCAGGCTCGTGACTCGAACAAAAAAAGCGCTTCTTGGGAGGCAACCCAATTTACTTTTCCCGCAAATTAGGAGTGTCATATGTGTTTTAGTTCTTTGTAGTTTGTTTTATTATGTTTGAACTATCTTGTAATCATGCTTTGTATTGTTTTTAACCACGTTTTAATTTTAATCAAAGTTATTTTGCAAACTATAAGTGTAGGGGGATTCATCCGGATTTTGAGCCAAATTCAAACATGTTAAATGAATTGTTAAGATTAATTCGCGTCAGTTTTGCGTCATATGATTGAATTGTGAAATCTCAGGTTTTATACAGCCATTTATACAGGAATTAGCTTATGGAATCAAGTGCAGGAAATTTTTCATCAAAAATAAAAATTTCATTTTCACAAACTGTGGAGACGACGTCACGATTAACACGTGACGCCGTCACCACGACACCTGTACCGGGGTCACCACAACCCCGACGGCGACAAACGCCCAGGTTCAGAAAACTTAAAAGTTTTTAATTATTTTTGAAAATAAAACTTGCTTGACATTTAATATATGTATTATACTGCTGTTAACCTGCAAAACCTAATGAGTTTAACAATTCTTTCATCCTATCTATCGAATCGAACCCTAAATTCATATTGTATATTTGGTAAAACGTATGTTTTATGCTTGGTATAGTTGTCTTGTCTTTGATTACAGGTTATATTTGATGAGGAGAAGCTTGGAAGTTCTTAAGAAGTTTCATTGGATGATTCTCGAAGGACAATTTAACCAGTTATCGCATATTTCTTCTTCACTATTGAGTAAACCAGGGGAGTACTAGTTTCTTCTCCTTGTTTTCTTTTCCCTTTATTCGTTTTAACGGGTACTTCTAGAAAACATTAAGGACAATGTTCAACTTAAGTATAGTGGGGAAAATAAGCCTTATAAACTATTCTTTCATTTGTCATTTGCTTTGTCCTTAAAATGATGAGTAATATATTGAAACATAGCATAAAAGGGTGATTTTTACCAAAATTTTAATTTTTTACGACACATACCAATGAAAATCAAGTATTATTAGTGTCCCATGGATTGGAATTTATATGACTAGCACAAAAACCCTCAAAATTAAACCCCCACAATGTGAGGTTTACCCTTAGATATAATAGCGCTTTAGCTTTTCGAAGTTAAGGATGAAGCAAATTACAGTGTGTTCAATTTCCGTCGTTACGGATGTGTATGCGTAGTTTTGTCACCTTTTCTTGAACAATGGTATCGGTTATTTTAGGATTATGAGAGTGTACCGGTAGTATATTAAATTCTAGAACTTGTTTTAGTGATGCATCCCGAGACTGCATAGTAAGTATTAGGAATCTGCTTGATAAGAGGCAAATAGATTAACCCATTTTTTATTTAACCTGGGTAATTGTTATGATGTCACACCGACCATATAACATATCCCACTCCCTTTGCCAACACTACACCTTTAGTGTAGGATACCCCTAGTACAACCCTCTGAGCCTATCCTTTTTCACAGTTCTCGTAATTTTCTGGTAGATTCCAGATTATTAATGAAGAGCATTGTCACCCTTAAACCAATCGTTACACCCAAAAAGTCTTAGCCTACCTTGTATGTACTTGCCTTTAGTACATTATTGTGTTTAACCCAAGTTAATTATTGAGTACACGGTTGCTAAGTCCTTATCCTTGTAAATATAGTTTTGGGACGATTGGGATTCATGGTAGTATTTATTTCGCGGAAGAATATGGAGAAAAAGTTAAGTCAATACCCCTATATGTTTGTCAAATAGGTAAAGGGGTATACCTCGGTAAATATATTAAACCAAAAAAACAGTTACGTACAAATGGAATGTGGCTAAAATACCACATTAACCTCAAGCAAAAACGCTTGATCAACTAGTGTGAATGACATGCCACAAACACACAAAAGACCCAGAAAGCTACATAAAACTCATGGAACTTAGAACACAATGACATCAGCTCTCCTAGCCCTCCAGCAACAATACAAAGGGAGCAGGCGGCCCAGATAAGGCTGCCTCCTTAAAAAACCTTCCCAAGAAAAACCCAATGGGAAAAACCTCGGAGAAGGAAAAAAGAGTACAACCCTTACCCGGAACTCTCTTCGTGAACCAAACAGCAACTTGGAATCTTCCATTGATCTAATAAAAGACAAAACCAAGTAGACACCTTCTTAAACTTGAAGGTAACCAGCTTTAAACGAACCATAGAAGTAATAACTTGGACAATCTGAGGAACGGTAAACACCTTCTTCTTGAACAATCTCGAATTACGCTCACTCCAAATGTAGTAAGAAACAGCACCAAGGAGTAACCGAGAGATAATACTAACCACCGATGTTCCCTTGGAAGACGGAATAAGATACGCAGAAATATTAGCAAACCGGGGGGATTTGATCCATACCAGCGAGACTACGAACCTGAGACCACACCTGCATAGAAAAAGGACACTCAAAGAACAAGTGAGCATGCGTGTCAGGAACTATATCACACAAGGGGCATTTTAGCAGGTTTAAGTTGATACTAGGACTGACGTCCCATTGCCTCAGCCTATCTCGCGTCTTCAATTTTTGCTTAGAAACTAACCATAGATAAAAAGCATGCCTGAGGATACATTAAGGGAACCAAACAAGATGATACCAATCAACAACATCCGCCCTTAATCGAACATAATCCCAAGCATAAGCAACCGAGAAAGGCTTAAGATTTCCTTGCGAATCACACCATAAACGAACATCATCATACCCAACAATTAAATTTGGCACAGGAATAGAAGACAGACCCGGAATTCTATCTAACCAATCAGGGGGCCATCTCCAGTGACCATTAGAAATACAATCACTAACAGAATCAGCAAGACCGAAACCAGAACGAGTAATATTTCTAATAGTAAGCATATCGCGAATAGGATATAAATCATGCCACTTATGAAACCACATGGAAGTAAGCTTACCATTATTAATCTTATTCTAAATAAAAGGACGAATCAAAGGCCGGATTCTAGTAGCTTCTGCCACCCCCAACTAACGTCCCCTAAACAAGGCACGTCCCAGAAACTTCTACCCTTAAGCTTGTAGGAATGAATCCATTTAACCCATAAAGATTATTTATGGGTTATAATGCTCCAAATGTGAGTAGCCATTAAGGCTATATTGAAATCATCAAGTCTCCAAATACCCAAACCACCTTCAAGCTTAGGCTTACAAACCGAATCCCAAGCAACTTTCGCCCTACCCTTCTTTAACTCACATTGGCACCAAAGGAACCCTCTCATGAGCTGCTCCAAATCATGAATGATACGGTCTGGAAGAATAAAACAGAGGCCCAATATATATGCATAGATGATAACATCGATCTTACAAGTTGGAGATGACCCGCAATAGATAGAAATTTATTACGCCAGTCATTAATACGGGATTTAAGTTTTTCCACAAGGATCTTGCAATCCCTATATAACAGCCTTGATGAGATAAGGGGAACACCAAGATACCTAATAGGAAGAGATCCTTTTGCAAATGGCATAGAATTAAGAATAGTAGTCTTTAACGCATTAGGAACATTACAGAAAAAAGTTGTGCTCTTCGGGATACTCGGAACTAAGCCAAAGACATTCTTAAATTCCTCCAAGCCCTGCATAATAACATCAACAAAAGATGGGTGGCCTCTAGCAAATAAGAAAAGGTCATCAGCAAAACAAAGGTTAATAATCTTCTGCTTATCACACAAGTGATGATACTGGAAGACTTCAGATTCAAATACATTTTTCTGTAAAATAAGGGTTAGGATTTCAATGTCCATAATAAATAGATAAGGAGACAAAGGGTCACCCTGCCTCAAACCACGCTTGCCTCTAAACCAGCCATGAAGATCCCCATTAACACAAACTGAATATGTGGTGGTAGTAACACAGGTCATGATCCAATCTACCATTTTCTGGTGGAACCCAAACCCTATGAGAATAGATTTAAGGAAAGTCCAGTCCACCGTATCATATGCTTTTTGGATATCAACTTTAAAGGCACATCTAGGCGGGCCTCTCCTCCTATGATAGTTACGCATTAACTCTTGGGTAAGCAAAATATTATCAGATATCCTTCGACCCTGAACAAAAGCAGATTGATTAATGCTAACAATATCATCCATATTACCCTTAATACTGTTACCAATAATCTTACTAATGCATTTAAACAAGACATTACAACATGAAATTAGCCTGTAGTCATTTATCCTAGAAGGGGTAGATACTTTCGGAACAAGTGAATATAATGGTATGATTGATTTCTTTTAAGAGTCTACCATTCATAAAGAAATCACAAACAGCATTAGACACATTAGTACCCACCACATCCCAAGCTTTCTTAAAGAAAGCAGAAGTAAAACCATCTGGACCGGGGGCTTTATCATCCCTCATCGAAAAAATAGCTTCTTTTATTTCATTATCCGTAACCTCTCTAACCATGGATTCAGCCTTATGGTTGTCCAAGACATGCGAAAACAGGTTTTGGTTTGTAAGGGGAGTAGAACTACCCTCGATACCAAGAAAGTTTTCATAGTGCGAGATAAATGTACCAGCAACCGTATTTCCTTCATATATAATATTGGATGCATCACGAACCATTTCAATACGATTACGGGCACATTTACTTTTAACAATTTTAGGTAAATAAGCCGTATTAGAATCACCTGCTTTAAGTCATTCAATTTTAGATTTCTGTCTTAAGAATCTCTTCTCATCAAGCGAGGCTTCTTTGAATGCAAGTAAGTAGTGAGCATGTTCCTCATGAAGGTCTGGATTGTAAGGATCCTTATCAATGGCTTTTTAAGTTTCATCCAGCTCCTTACGTAAGTGGTCAACGCGATTATAAAGATTGCCCTAAGCATGTAAAAGCTTGCGAAAAGGGGATTTTAGCCCATTTAGGCGTTTAACAACACGGTACATATTACACCCATCCATATTAAGAGCCCAACCAGATTCAACCACTTCACGAAAACCCTCTTTATAGACAAGAAAGTTTGAAAATTTAAAAGGTTTTGGTTTAGGTTTAGTTACCTTTGGGATGCGAAGAACACAAGGAGAGTGATCTGATATACGATAGGGCTGGAATATGGCAAAAGATCTCAGGAAATCATCACTGAATTTAAGATTACCCATAATTCTATCAATCTTCTTAAGGATGCCATTAGAGCCTTTCGGTTTTTGGTTCCAAGTAAAATGGAGTCCAGTACAATTAACATCAGAAACCTCCATAGCTTGGACACACTCTTTAAATTCGTGCATAGCAGCATTCGGCTCATAGCCGCCATCCGAATGATCTTCAAGATTAAGAGCAGCGTTAAAATCACCCAAAAGAACCCATGGTCTATTGCGCATCAAACCCGCATGACCAACCAAGTTATTCCACAGCTCACGACGATCAATATAATAGTTATCTGCATACACAAAGGAACAAAAAAGAGTTCACCTACATATGCATAACCTGATTTGTTTGAGCCATAATCATGACGTCAACAATATCATCATTCCAGCCAAGAATGATCCGCGAACCTTTAGAACATAGACTCCCATTAGAATTCCATTTACCTTTTTACAAGTATCATAAATAATAGCCACGTCAACATGAGACTCTAAAATAGCACAAACACTCAAATTATTCTCATTCACCACCTGACGAACCTCTTTTTGCTTAGGGGGCTGGTTCAAACCCCGTATATTCCAGGAACAACACTAAACATCGAAAACCATCTGATCAAGAGTACTTGCCCCTGTATTTTTAATGTTTAGATTTTTAGATTCATCATAAATGTTTTTAACATCCTCTTCCTCATCCTCCTCCTCATCCAAAGTAGTAAAAGGGTTAGGAGTAGCAATGTTAGCCAACTTTATCTTACCCGAGTCTACAACATCTTTTTGTCACTGCCTAGCATTAGGAACATCATTATTATTTAAAGAATTATTCTCATTGGTAATTTTATACGAACCTACCTTAGAGCTAGCTTGATCATTAGGAGCCCTAGGTTTAAAACCAAAATCTTTTCCAACTTGAAACCCTATCCTTACTGGAAAACCCCTAGGAATGATGTTACCTGCTGATTTACCTTTGTTATTGTGCTTCTTGTTAACCACTTTTTGAAAGCCATCATTAGTATCATTAGTATCATTTACAACCGGAGTAACCACCACCTTTTTGGGACATGAATCTCCCATATGCCCAAATATGTTACATGTGTGGCATCTAGGTGGCTTCCATTCATATTCAACTGGAAGTTTCCTTGATAAAACTTGGACCATCAAGTTCAGGTATACCAATAGTAATAGACTCCTTAAAATTAGTTTCCTAGTTAATTTCAATCAAACACCATGCAAAACTACTCCTTCCCCAAGAATCCTTACACATCGCACTTTTGTAAGAGACCTAACATAAAGGCTACAGGATATGTAGCAATAAACTAATACCATCTCTCCTCAAAAACCTTGAATATGAACATCATGTAATTGAACCATAATTGAATACGGTCAATTCTCTTTTTACAAACTATTTTCATATACCATTTTTTAAGATGAGCGGGGAGTTATGAAATCATCCAGGACCTCTTCTAAGACCACCCCTTTATTTTCCCCAGACCAGTCCGAGTATCGAATTTAAAGAAGAAGAAACCCTTGGCATTCATCATTATCTTTTCAATCCATGTTTCCCCCAATTATTTCTAGCATAATATTCAACGACCGGAAAAGCCATTCGCTTACCAATAAAATAACCATACAAAGTATTTTCAAATCGAACACTAACCTTCTCGACGACTTTATGAGGTATCGAGATATTAACTCCATCAAACACCTCTTCTGCCACTATAGGACGAAAATTAGCATGATCCTTTGGTTGATTCACATTGCTTGCACCAGCTGCTTTGGCATAGGAATTAGGTTTAACATTTAATGTCATGGACTGGACAATAGGTGTATCACTATTAGTTTCAGTAGTTAAATCATTTTGGTCACCCAAAGTCCTTCCAGTAGGATGCATATAATCATGAGAACTTAAATTTGGACCATTGGCTCCATAGGACTATTGGGAGCCACTATCAGCACTAGAAAGCTTGGAAGTTCTTAGGAAGTTTCATTAGACAATTCTTGGAGGACGATTAAACCAGTTATCGCATGTTTCTTCTCTATTATTGAGCAAACCAAGGGAGTACTAGTTTCTTTTACTTGTTTTCTTTTCCCTTTATTCGTTTTTACGGATACTTCTATAGAACATTAGGGATAATGTTCAACTTAAGTGTAGGGGGAAATATGCCTTAAAAACTATTTCTTCATTTTCCATTTGCTTGTTCCTTAAAATGATGGGTAATATATCGAAACATAGCATAAAAAAGTAATTTTGGCCAAAATTTAAAATTTTTTATGACACATATTGACTAGAATCGAGTATTAATAGCGTCTCATGGATAGAAATGTGTATGACTAGCACAAAAATCCTCAAAATTCCACCCCAAAAATATGAGGTTCGCCTTTAGATCTTTAGGAATTCGGGTATCCATTATTGATACCCAAGATAATTTGTACCTATAGCTTTCTTGAGTTAGGGTTCAAATGCAGTCATATGTGTCTATTCTGTCGTTACGGATGTGTATGTATGGTCTTTGTCATCTTTTTCTGGAGCATTGGTATCGGTATTAAATTATATGAGTGTACTGGTAGTATATTAAATTCTAGAACTTATTTTTGTGATGCATCCCGAGATCGCATAGTAAGTATTAGGATTTGCTAGATAAGAAGGCCACATGAATTAACCCATGTATTAAACAATTATTGTTATTATGGTCACATTGGACTATAATAACTATCCTACACCCTTTGGCCTTATCCTCATTTTTAAGTGCAGGATACCCCTAGTACAACCCTCTGATCCTATCCTTTTTCACGATTCTCGTAATTTTCTGGTTAAGCTGGACTATTAATAAAGAGCATCCTTATCCTTGTAAATACAGTTTTGGGATGATTAAGATTTATGGTAGTATTCATCTTATGAAGAATTAGGGAATAAGTAATTTATTACCTCCAATAAAGCTCAATAAGCTCCATGTTATGTTGATCCTCCTCAAATCGGGTCATTAGTTAGATTGTAATTATCGAGTATGTAAAAGTTCAAGTGTAAGGGTGTATTTATAAACTCTCATAATGCATTATATGTTTAAGCAATGGCAGGGAAAAGTGTACAAAATGTATAAGAAAAATGTATATATAAAAAAAGAGTGGAAAAAAATGTACGGGCTGCCATTCGCTTATGTCTATGTTTATATTTATAGTCAAGAAAAAGAAAAAGAAAGAGATGGATGTAGAGTTTTGTAGAGTTTGTATATCTTGTCCGAGTCTTTGGCTTAGCAACCAAACCAACGTGTATCTTAATAAATAATTAGCTAACCCTTCCACTCTAAAATCACCCAAAAGTCACCACCCAAATGTATCCCATCCGTTTCTGTTTCCTTATCTGTTTTTCCCGTTAATGTTATCGTTACACCTACACCCACAACCCTTTTAAAAGACCTCTTAGAATAGTATGAATAATGCATGCACCTAGCGCTGAGGTTTGATCCTTTACCAAGCCTATGGTAATTTATATGCTATGACAGGTAATGAGTGTTGATTTTCTGTTTCCCTAATATGTTATACTTTATTATACACCCAAGTGAAAAAGAGAATCCCAAACTCTTATGTGAGGTGCTAGTATATACTTTTTGTGCTTTTATTTATGAGGTCTAGAAGGTTGTGTTATAAAATACCTTAAAAGAGTAGGTTAAATGACCCTAATATTGCTATTGTCTAGGTAGAAAAACCCATTTGCTTGAGGACAAGCAAATCCCAAGTGTAGGGGTATTTGATGAGGTGTCATTTTATACACTATTTCAGGGTTATTTAACCCCCTAAATCATGCAAATATGCCCAGATTACATGCTTAATCGTTTGTTTTCAGGTTTTTAGCACTTGGATGGCTTTTGGAGGAAATACACGTGACTTGGGCTCATTTGGAGAAGAAACGGACAAGATTACGGACCTACACCAAATCTCTTGAAGATTTATGCATACAGTGCGTGGAGACGGCGTCGCAGGCATAAAGCGATGCCATCGTAATCTATATGGTGACGACGTAAGGAATTTGGCGACGGCGTTAGGACGTAGCCGACTTAAAGAGGATCTAAAAATCATCTAACGGGCAACGCGTCAGGATGACTAAGCGACGACCGTCGCCATCGATTATCTTCGTATATATATAAAACCGTTGTTATGGTTTTAGGGATGTAACTTTGTTAAACCTTGGGAGACAACCCTAGTTTATCTAGCAACTTTGTATTCGTTTTCAGGGCCTCAAAATCCTATTGTACACTACTAGAAAATCAGGCATCAACAACGAAAGTTTGCATCGCTATTCTGTCACTAAAACCCTTCAACGACGGAATGGTGACAGATATTTTCGGTCACAAAAAAGGGCCTCGCAAATTTTTTGAGACAAGTTTAGCGGCAAAAGTTTAAGAATTTTGGCGATGGATTGTGTCTACCTTCCCCTCGCTAGTGCCTTTTTTAAGTACCTAAATTGGACTATGACTCGACCATCAAGTAGACGTGATTTGAAAAATTTGATTCACTAATAGTAACGACGTAAGCGATCACTAACCATTGCTATAAAATAGCCATGCCATTATGTTGTTTGTACCCATCGCTACTAGAGACACTGTTAAAAGTATTGTCTCAAAACCGTCACTTATAATTTGTTGCTTAAATCAACACCATTTCATAGCATGTTTGAACTAATTCATCTCTAATTTTTCATGATTTAAAAATATTTTGAGGAATAAAATTATGTAGCTAATCAGTCAATACACGATACACATAATTTTATTATGTTTCAAGATGTCATATCCAAATCAAATAACTAACATATCCAAATCAAATAACAAGCAAATTCGAAAGAGATCTAGCATCTAAACTTTGACACACACGGGAAAGCATGGATTCAATATCAGCCACATTAAGCTTCCAAAGAGAATCAATCATCAATTTCTTGTGAGAATTCATGTATTCTTCAATTTTTCTTCATGTTCCTCCTAGTCATAATCTTCCTCTTCTTTCTCTTCACCATTTGTAGCTCCAACTACTCAAATCGTTCATAGTAGTTAGTGAAGTTATATAAACAATAGAAATTGTTAAGAATATCAAAAGCTCGTCAAGGCTTTATGACATACGTTTTTCATCCTCACCACTGGAGTCATCTTCATCAGCAGGCACCTCAACATCAACTTACTTGCTGGTCCAGATGTAAATGAGGAAGTTTAATGAAATCATAATACTTTTTACATTAATTCATGTGAATGTCACAGGACAAAATCATTCCAATATTTAAACATTAAATTGTTTGGTCAATCGAGTCTATTTATATTGGTGTAGCTATAACTATAGCAACATTTAGCCACACTATAGAGTGCAACTAATTCGCATTAAACTTGCATTATGTAAACTAGATGGTTTTTATACTACTGAAAAAGATAACCAAAAATTTAAAAGTAAGAGGATTGAAGTACTTCTACAATGTCCACACTAATTACCTTCAACTTTGACACCTCTAATTATTCACAATTTTCTTCCCTAAGGTGCAATTTGATTTCGGTTCCACGAACCATCAGCCTTCGACTCCCACACATACCTATCAAGTGGTAACTAAGTTAATAAGTAATTTTAACAAAACACATGCAGAAATAATGAAATATAATGGCACAATACAATAAACCATACAGGTTGTCATCTTTGTGTATGCTAATAACTTCCACGCAGTTTGCATCAAGATATATCGAGTAAAACATGCGTAATTCATCTCTAATTTGGTTATTGATTTGTCACTACTTTGTCGCTAATATATCAAAGCCAATTTTGTAGCTACAAACTTACTCCATTCAGGTGGAAGACTGTTTAAGAACTTGGTATTAACTTGAAACTGCTCCATTTTCATGTTGTAAATATTCATGTCATTAATCAGCTGTGTGAATTTCAAGTAATACTTATGAAGTGATTCCCCTTGATGTGAGTAAACTTATCAAATGCATCATACAGTTTACACTCTCTTTCCTGCTTAGTCAAAGATGTACCTTGCATCAGTAATTGAACTCTCTCCCATAAATCCTTGGAAACTTTGTGATGATTCACAAGTGAATAGATATCAGCTGGAAGATCTTGAAGAGTGATATTGGTTGCCTTCATATAACAATCAGCTTGAATTTTCTCAACAACAGATAATTCAGCATATTTCTTTGTTCTGGTCACCCCATTCTCTTCAATAATAGGCCAAATTAGTGGACCGTTTTCAACTGATTCAAGTATTATTCTTTCGTGATCTCTGTTTTGCATGTATATTTCCATTCTACTTTTCCAAGAATCATACAGATCCTTGTCCAACATTGGTGGACGATTGTCAGCACCGGAGAGTATCATGTACTCAGCAAGAGTATTCTTTTGTCCAAGTGAAATAATTGAATCCATGTTGATTTGATGTTATTAGATTACTTGTGGATCGAACGGTGATTGAAATTAATTGTGTTTTTCGTGAGTTATCTTTTGAGTGTTTTAAGTCTTGAAACTACACGGGATTTTACAACTCTTGATAAAACCGGGAAGACAATTGAATGTTTCACGGGATTTTACAAATCAAAGAGATAAACCGTATAATTTACTTTAGCAAATTTGAGTTTTGAATTTAGTTCAAGTGAATTAATTTTCCTTTTGAGTTTGTTAATTCGCCTTGTAAAGGGAAATTATTAAATCGCCTTACAAAGAAAGATGATAAATCACCTTGTGAAGGAATCTTGTTAAATCGCCTTACAAAGAGAAATTGATAAATCTCCTTGTACAAAGAACTTGTTAATTCGCCTTGAACTGAAGAGCTGTTAATCCGCCTTGCAAAGAGAAATATGATAAATCGCCTTGTACAAAGAACTTGTTAATTCGCCTTGAACTGAAAGAGCTGTTAAATCGCCTTGTAAAGGATCTTGCTAAATAGCCTTCCAAATTCAAGTTGCTAAATCGCCTTCCACTGCAAATTGCTAATTCGTCTTGCACTGAAGTTGCTAAATCGCCTTCCAAAGCACAATTGCTAATTCGCCTTCAACTGGACGAAACTTAAATCTTTCAAAACACAAAAGACACACTTTTGATCGTTTTTTTCCCAAAATTTCTTGTACAACAAGTATTACTAAGCCTATAGGTACCTTAAAAATGCAAACTTTATGGTTTTTAAGCCAAAAATTTTGAAATCAAGAATTGTACTTTATAAGACTTTCAAACACAAAAAAATGCACAAAACTTTGATGTTTTCTTTGATTCCAAGCTCGTACACCTATATCCAAGGATATTAGATCAGATTTACCTATGTAAATGATCTTTTAGTGTACAAAATAGCTTCGAAAACAAGAAGAACAAAAAGAAAAATGGTACGGTTTACAACAAAAAAAACGAAACAAAAACAAACACAAAACTAAACCAATCACTCCATGGCTCTGATACCAATTGTAGAATACTAGTAATCTATAACACCAGAGAATAATAAAGAAATGTAGAGAGAGAAAGTGGATGGGATGATGGTTCTAGTGAGAGAAAGTAACCAAGAAAGAAAGATTAGATTAAGTGTAAAATAAACCAACCAACACCCTCTCCATGTGTGGAGAGGGTATAAATACTCCATGCCAAGGCGGGCCATGGGCTTAGACATGGGCTTTCCATGAGCCTTTGGCCCGATTAGCTTACTAACATTACATATAATTAATCTACGAGCTACGACTAACTATATTGGAAGTGACCGATACTTTTCGTATTCCTAATAGACTCAATCTATTTTGAAACGTAGAATGAGTACAAATGAAGATGATTACCATGACACTGTTCTCGATCTTGAAGCAAAACTTAAAAAGAATGTCGATACAATGTTAAAACTTGGCAACACATTACAAGGAATGTTTATGCTTAGACTAAAACCTATGTCATTTATGATTCCCAATTAAAACATGGTTTGGGGTACACAAATCCTTATACACTCAAGAAAGCAATTTCTCAGAATCCAAAATTGTATGATGCTTCTTGCTTGGATGATTCAAAAATTCATATGCATGTTAGAGATACTGAGGACATACTTGATGATGCTACCAAGAGTCAAATCGAAATGAAAAACAAAATGAAAGATCCAATTGTTATTGAGAAAAAACAAAATGTTTGTACAATTGATTACAACAAGTTAAATGCTCTTTATGAAAATTTTGTTCCACAAAAGGAACTTTCTGCTGAACAAAAATATTTTTCATCTTCTTATATATCTTTTGAAAAACCATCAAATGCAAGTTAACCGTATTCTTCTTCTGAGACAAAACCAACTATGACACCATTGCCTAGTGCAAAACCAATGCTAGTTGATTTGAATAAAATGGAAAATGTTTTCAACACATTGTTTGAGCTAATACAAACAAATTCTAAACGCGAAAGCATTTTCTATACCTCTCCAGAAGAATACGATTAACTGAATTTCGTCAACAAGAGGTAAAACCAATTCTTCATGAGTTGCATTTGTATTTTGAAATCTTTCAAAAACATTTTTTAAGAGATATAAAAGAAATGAAAAAAGAAATGAAAGATGTTTTGAATCAACAGAAAATGATCTTAATGAAACATGGAAACAAAATGAATTTCTGAAAGATCAACTCTTGGAAGCAAAACTCAAGTATGAAATCGAATGTTGTGTGTTATTGAGTCATGAATGTGTAGACAATAATATGCAAGATGAAATTGAAAAAATTCAAAGGGACTCCATTGAAATCCAAGAGGGAATGCAAAAAAGAATAAACATTCTTGAATACGATGTTCAAAGTTGTCAAAAACAAAGTTTTGATTTTGAATTAAAATTGCAACATGAAAAAGAAAAACGCAAATGCGAATCTTCTTTGAAAAGAGTTTGTGAAACCTCTTGGATATCGAAAATGGAAAATCTTAAGAGTGAGAACGTGTCTTTGGAATCTAAATTACAATCTTTGAAAAAGGAATGAGACAATGTCAAAACAGAATAAAAAAAACTTTTCGATTCAATAAAAAAGACACGCACTCAAAATCAAAGGGAAATTAATGAATTGATTGAGCATGTTAATCAAAAGACACATGATTACGCGGTTGTTCGTGCACAAAACCAAGATCTTTTGATAACTATATCTGAGTTAAAAGCTAAACTGAAAAATATTAAAAAGGTAAGTCTGTAAATACTAAGTTTGACAAAGCAAATGTTTCTACTAACCCTATTTGTGTCACACCATTAAATAAACAAGTTTTTCAAAAGAAATATGTTGCACCTAACACAGAAGAAAAACATGTTTTGTCACACATAGTCACTTTACAGACTTCACCTAACAAACAACAAGTTGTAGGAACAAACGAAAATGTCATTGCACCAGGAATGTACAAAGTTGATAAGCATCAAGACTCTAATACAAATAAAGCTAAGAGTGTTTTTATCTTCTACAGGAATGAGAGCTACTTCTAGTGTTAGAAGACCATCACATAGGGATTCATCATTCAAGAATAGTGTCTTATCAAACACTAAGAATTCATCAGAGAAAGTAGAAGTTTCTGATAGGGATCATAACAAACAAGATGTTGCATCTAAGAATGTTGTTTTAGACAAAAAGATTGTGACTAATGATGAGATCAAAAATGCTCTTATGGCGAAGAATGTATTGTGTGTTACTTGTGCTAAAAATGTGCTTCTTCCGTGTCATGATAATTCTCTTGCAAAATATAAATTAAATGTGCATTTGAATGTTAGAAGAGCCTTATTCACTACCCCTAGAACAGTCAAATTCATGGCGTTTCATCAAGATACTCTCCTGTAGACTTCAAAGACTAAATAGGTTTTTTTCTGTAAGAAAGCTTTAATCTAAGTCGTCCTTAGATACTACTCTCGTAGTTTCCAAAACTAAGATTGCTGCGGTCACTCCCTTAAGTGCTAATAATAAGGTTTCTAGTGCTTTTAACATGCGAACCAATTCACTTAGCAACTACATGAAGAACAAAATTCGAACTAGTTGAATGTGGCAAAAGTGGTACGAATTACCACCAAACTTTTGTTGGTCACCTGTTCAAACTTCTTCGCATGTTAAAACATCAGTTTCTGTTAGAAAATGGGAAGTCAAATTGTCCACGTGTCTATTTGTAGTATCTTCATGTGTTGCATGTGATGTTCGCTAAAATACACATCATTTATTGCAAATAAGTTATGTTTAGTATTTTTACTGTCTTCAGTAAAAACGATTGAAAACGGAGCAAAAACGGGTATCTATGGGTTCGTCGCGATCAAGAGTGCCTAATATTCAAAATCAAGACAAAGTCGTGAAAAGTCCCCAAGCATGCCATCATAAAGAGCATGGAAAAACGAGTCTAACTGTTGCCCACTAAAGCAATCTTAATAGGCCAGCCCGAAACCCTTTTAGGGTCCGGTCAACCCTTATGATTTTAGGCCGCAATTAAGCCCAACAAGAACGTAAAAAAGTATTATAAGTATATTAAAAATTGGAGTGACATCACCATGACATCATTGTCATGTGCGATGAAATTAAATGGAAACAAGGGACGTGATGGCGCACTTGCAATTAAAGGGGCAAATCATCTTTGGACACGATGGTGTTAATTTGTTACTATCTCATTTCATTTTGCATAAGGAAAAAATATGATATGGTTCTGACGAAGTAAACGCATACAATGAAAGCAAATGTGAATCACACGTGTCCTTCTATGATTGGTTTTGCCACGTTTATTTGTGCTAGGTGGAAATTCGGATGCCAATGATTGGCTAATGATGACTGAATAATGAGCCAAATTTACACAAGTGCCCTCTGGAGATTGCTAAATATATCACACGCTCCCTTGTATTTTCTCTCATTAGGAAAATTAGTTTTATTTTACTCTTTCATTTTTTAGCTTATTAGAATTAGTTTTTAGCTTATTTGTCATTCTCAGCTTATTGTATTTAGATTTTCAGAGTATTTGTCGTTCTTAGCCTATTGTAAAAGCTCTTTTTCCAACTTATTTCTATTCTTTGAAACAAGATTCGGTTTAGCTTTATGAAGATTATGGTTTGATTCCAAGTGCTTATTTCTTTTCACTCCTTTTCCTTAAAAGTGCTTATTTTCTGTTTCGTGTTTCACTATCTGAGCTTATTCAGGTCTGAATTAGCTTTGTTATAGCTTATTCATTTTGGCGTTAGCTAATATATTTTGCAAGGTAATCGATCTAGTTTATTTGGTTTATCAAGGGTGCGAGCTAGATTTAATGCTTAATTTTGAAAGTACGGTGGCTTTAATTGTTCGATTTAGAAAAATTAAGTAAACGTTTGAATAGTTTAATCTTAGCTTATAGTTTTCGTTTGAGTTTATTTGATTTTAATTGTAGTTGCTTGTTACCTTGTTGAGGTTTTGGAATCCTTGTTTTAGCTTGTTCGATTTTTTTATCTAGCTTAATCCCGATCTTAGAGCTTATATCACGTGTGAGTTCGATTAGTTTACAAACTTTTTGGTTAAAACTTCGGTGTAGAAATAAAATTGTTATAATGTCTTATTTAGAATTTGAAGCTTATCCTGTTGGCTTATCAAATACTCTAGTTTGTTAGTGTTTGCTTGATTGTTCGTATTGAATAATGCTAGTCTGAGCTTGGGTTTTGTAAAATCATTTCCTTACCTTCGTGTTGGTTTAGAATTACTGTTGACTCGTTTTTTTTAGTTAATTTTGGGCTTTACTAAGGTTTGTCAAAGTTTTAATTGGGCCTGAATTTTGATGCAAGCTAAAGTTTATTTTTTTTTCTACCTGCTTTTAGAAAATAATCTGGGCCTTTGTTTGGTTTGTATGAATTTGATTTGGGCCTTTGAGTGATCAGTTTGTGCAATTAATTGTTGTATGAATTCGCAATTTGCAAAGTGTTACTGTTAACATTTAATTTGTATTTTGTTGTTTTTGGTACCGGTCAACTCATGAGGCGTGGAGCTTAAGGGTTTATTTAGCTAGACCGAATTTGATTATTTGTTTTTAGCTAAATAAATCGGATGGTTATCGTTTACTTGCGGCTCTATCAATTCGTTTCCATTTTCTAATCATTTTTCAATTAATTAGTGTAGATTTATTTTATCATTTTATAATATGTTTGCCTATTTGATATTTGCCATGCGTAGTGAGTAGTTTAACTTGTGGTTGCTAAGTGATTAGTGATTTGGAATTTAAGTGCAGTTTAAAAAGGTTTAAAAAAATTAATAGTCAATTTACATACCGTCATTTACTTTTAATGCAATTTAAATACTTGTCATTTATTTTAAAAAAAACGTTTTACTTTACTTGTCATTTAATTTCTTGCAACTTGTTTTCTAAGGATTTTTTATTCGTTAAACCTAAGCCCGCACTTAAGGAACATTTCACGTCACTCAGCAAGCATATTTGTCATTTTTATGAATTTTAGTATAATCTTTTAGCTTTTAATCTTAGAATTAATATTAGTTTAATTTTTAGTATAAAAAATAGTTTAAAACCAAAACCAAAATATTTGTCATTCAAGCACCAAACGTAACATTCTCATGAATTTCAATTCATCTCTCGCCGTGGAAACGATTCTCGGAAGATAGACTATTATTTTTCCTAAAGTAATTGTCTTATCTGACGGGATATACTATATATTACTACGACACGCGTTTGACGTCTATCGACGCAAGAATGGAATTGAGAATATGCCTAGCAAACTAGCCTCACGTGCCCTTAAATTTAAATGAGAAGGGTCACGTGCTTCCCCACTACCCTCTCTTTCATCCAATATAAGGCCGACATGTGGCATTGCAATTCGGTTAAAAATCTTTCTAAAGTGAACGAGTATAAATTAGATGCGTTATTTTTAAGCAAAAGGAATGACACGTGGGTGCATATGATTGATGGATCGGGCATCAACTCACTGCCAATCAATTGTGATTGGTGGATCGAAAAATGCCACCTGCTCATACGAGGTGTCAAATCTAACGCCAATGATTGGCTAATAACTTTGTGGCGGTGGCATATTTACAAGTATTACCCCTGGACTTTTGCTATTTAAAGAAGGCAGCAGCTCATTTTTATGGATTAGTTTTTAGTTAGATTTTAGGTAGTAGGTTAGTTTAGTTTTAGCTTATTTTATTTTCAG
>BQNB010032969.1:0-52735 GCA_026074375.1 Tanacetum coccineum
ATCTTTTCAGAAACCCTGGTGTTATTAGTAAATTCCTCCCCGAACTCGTTCAAATGCGTGTTCAAAATAAGATTAGTAGCCGGTGCTACATAATTGTCATCGGCTGGTGTGATGTGAACTGTCTGAGGGGTCAAAGGTTGCATTACGTGATCTTGTAGAGGAATATCATAATCATGTTCTTTTCCCTTACAACTTTCTCCTTATCATGGACTGGTCCTCGTGTCACATGCGATTGCACCATTGGTTCAAGGTTGGGTAAAGTATGTATGGTAGGTGTGAGTATTTGCCTAAACCTATATATATTCTTGACTGTAATATCCCAACCATCATTCGTGTTCCCTTCATCCTCATGTGCTTTCATTTTATGAATTTCTTCTGGAATTCCCATCATGCAAACAGTTTCGTGAGTTCTAGAAGGGCTACCTAGAAATTTTGTGGGTGGTACATAAGTTTGAACAACTGGTAAGTCACGAGGAACTGGCTCCTTTACGTTCTCCTTACCCATAGGTCATATCTGCCTGACTTTTTCACCTTATAAGTGAGGGACCTGTTTGGGTTAATTGATATATGTTTTTTGCAGGTTCTTCGGTTATAGTCTTTAAGTGCCATTGATTGAGATTTTGTGTTTTTGATGGAATTTTTCCTAATCCATTTCATCATCTGCGACCTATTCTTTAATGAGTTCTTTGCAAAATTTAATATGGTTTCCTCCAATGATCTCATATACTCGTTCTGCTCAACTGCCTTGTCCTCTTTTCGGAGAGTACACTCCTCGGTTAAGTATCCCTTCGTAGGTTTTGGAACTCACTTGAAAAACATGAATATTCTCGTCAAGTTGCTTTATATCAATGTTATCCATTATCCAGAAATGTTTGAAGTATTTCTTGATCCTACAAATACGAAGACGGTTGAATGGCTCACACAAAGACATGTGCGCATACACAAGATGGACTGAAACTAAAGGGAGTCTAACTTAAAGACTCTCCAAAAAAACAAAAGTGCTTGTCGAGAGACAACCCAGAATGTAATTTCAATTTTTGTTGAGTCTTTCGTCCCAGGATATCAATACGGCGTATCCAACCTCATGGATACGACATATTGCTTAACCTGGACATTATCTTTTTATTTTCTAGTACTTTTGAAACATTATTGTCAGGTTTGTCAATACAGCGTATTCATAACTACGAATATAGCGTATCTGACCTGTCACACCCCGCCAAGGCGGAAACACGAGGCGTAACATCATGGATATCATCACAACACAATGGTGCCAACAATAGAGGATCACTAATTTCATAAATGATTATAAAAGACACAATGTGTCATGACAATACCGAAAAACAACAAAAGAATTCGCACGGCGTCTTGCATTAATGACAAGGGAATCATCAATACAAAGACCATGAATCGCAAACCTAATACAACCAAATGAGCATCCAATAATTCATGCAAACGCATACGAAAAAAAACTTCAATGAATCTTCCAATGCCATCCTAAGGTCTCTCTAGCCACTTTTATTAACTTAACATCTTCATGACGCTCACCTGAAAATGATGCTTAAAAACGTCAACATAAAGTTGGTGAGAGACATAGGTTTAAGACACAAATTAAAGATTATCCAATCATTTTTGTGATAAAAGAAAACATTGCATGACAATAAATGAGCTATCATATAGGCTAACATGCAAAACAACATACCAATCACACTTGGGTAGGAACGTTACCCCCGATCTACAACAATACAAGAGGGGCAGGAGTGCCCTCGACCCAAGTCATGACTCCACTTGATCACATCACAACACATCAAAAGGGGCAGGAACGTGCCCACGATCCAAGCCAACCCGGATCCAATTAACCACATCACAATACATTTAGCACATACACATAATAGCCATGTAAAGTCCATGCATTTTAGACAACCAATTATCACAGTAATCAAATCATTTCAACATTTCAAACCATTTGCATCATTTTCACCCCAATAAAATCATAAGAAAAGAGGGGCTATGAAACTCACCTGAATGCTCAAGCAATTCCAATTCCTTTACACGCTACTAAGCCAAAAGCTTAAGCACATGCAACAATCATATGATGGAAGTCTAAGGATTTGATTAACCACCATGGGTCACCCGAACACCATGCCCAACCTTAACCACCTCAATATCACATTACTATATACAGCTTCATTTTAACCAAAACTGTAGAATTTTGGGGTGACTTTACCAACCTAAAACCCATTCTTAATGACCCTCATAATTCATACCAAAAATCATACATGTTCCTTCAAGAGTATATTAACCACATTATGATTCCCAAGTATTAATTATATGTGTAACCACCTCTAATAAAATCAAACTTCAAACCTGGCCTAATTCGGATCTGATTGCACACTAAAAATTATAACCTTAAAAACCATACTTAGACAACTAATTAGACGATTTACTTTGGATGATTTTTAATAGACACATGTAACTTAACTTCTGTAGAAAGGCCAAGTCCAATTCAAATTTTATGTGGGGGTTTCACCTTTCCAAACATGACCTAAATCTGACCCGAAAACACAGTTTTGACAATGAATCTTGTAACCATTATTTGACTGACTTTCACTCACTTTTAATTCATGAAACCAATTGGGTTGGAAATTAGACTCTTTATAGTTAATTTTAGGCTCAAAAAAATCATTAAAAGCTATCCGTATGACCGAGTTATGACTCTCGCAAGGTGACCTAAAATTCTGACCAGATTCCAGTTACGAATTTAACATGATAAACCCTAACTATTCACCTCTAATTCCTCATTAAACTTTAAAAACGATTTCCAATGATAAAAACCCATTAATTACATCATCAATTACAGACTATTAAAACCCTAATGATCCATCAATGATTATCACATGATCAAATGATTAATAACTAACAAGGATTAGTGATCTATACCTTAAACCTTCGATTCTTGCAACACAAATTCACCAACTCATGTAATCTTTAACCTAGCTTCTTGAATCGATTTTTCTTGGGTATTGGGGGCTGAAGTAGGTCGAAATTAGGGAGAGGGGAGGGAATAAGGGCCAGGTTTTTATTATAAATGCATTATTAGACTAATTATAATCCAACCAGAAGTTGTTTTCAACTTAAACTTCTTTTTTTCCTTTTTTTTGTGAAATTCGTTTTTTTCAATTAATGTATAAAAAAAATATTTTTTTTATTTTTCATTTTATTTAATTAATACCTTCAATACCTTAAGTTTTTATAAAAACCTAAGCTAATTTCGTAAACCATTTTGTTTAAAAACTACTTTCAAAATATAACTTCCATTTCCAAATTCACTTTCTATTTTTAGAAAGTTTGCTACAAACTTCTATATTTCCCTCACTTATTTCATTTCTAAAATGTCACATTCCTCATAAATGCTTAACACGAAACCATCTAACTATTGACGTAGCATAGCATGTAATATGCCATTCTTTTTCCATTAACACTAAATCTTATTATTTACATACGTACATACATAATACGTACACATAAAATACGTACAAACTTAATACTTACACAATTAACGCAAAAATGCTCAAATCTCAATAATCATTTCCCCGTCACTCAAAAGTGAACGAAATGAATTATCCAACACAACTCCAATCCCAATGAGACGATCACGCTCAATGGATTGAGTACCAACTCCCACATAATCCACATAAACACACACATAAACACCTATAAACACATAAACCATACATTGCAACAAGTACATAAGTCAACACCAATGGTCTGACTAACCTGCTCAAGTCATGGTTGTTACATTTCTCAAGAAGATCCCATGTAGTGACTAACCCTACTGAAAGTTTGTTTATCCATCTTAAGGCTGGCCCCTTTAGTGTAATAGGAAACACTCTAAGCATAACGACATCGTGAGTGACGCCAGAGAAGTGAAAAAGATATGCGATCTCTAAAACCCTCTGCACATGTTCGTACGCATCCTCATCATTGATACCTTTGAAGAGTTTGCGTCTTAATTCCCTCATAAAGTTGCTATTGATCTCGAACTCAACGTCATTGCCAATCTTGGGTTTCACCACGCCTGGTCTAATGTCGTCTTGGACCCGAGCTAGGTATTGCTCCATGGTGAGTGTGTTGATATCAACGTCATCTTCCATATTTGACAATAAAAACTAGTAGAACATATTTACAAAAGAATTCAAAAAATATATACAGAAATTCAAATTATAACTAATTTTAGCTCCCCGACAGCGACGCCAAAAACTTGATGCGTAAAATTGTTTTAAATAAATATATGCCAAGTTTTAAATTTATAAAACTCGTCTACCGATACACGCACTAACGGGCAGAGAACCCGGTCGTATATAGTGCAGTAGATTGGTAAATCCGAGGTCGTCCCAAGAGCTAAGGTTTACTAGTTTTAATTTGATTATGTCACGTTTGAATTTTTTTTAAAGTTGATTTTAATAACTACATGAAAGTAAATGCAATAAAGTAAATTGATAGAAGTATTCATGGAGAAAATCGTGTTAGCCTAACCATTTCGTTACTAATGCTATGATTATAATTTCCTGTGCAATGTTCAATTATAAGTTCTATTAGTGGTTCTAATATCGACAGACCCGAATTAGAATTTGAGGTTTGTCCTATAATTACTCTGCGATCCCACATTCCTCTACGATCACACGAGCAGGGCATCCAATTTTGTAGTGGTTAATTCACAACTACCCTTAAGACCAATCTATAATCTAAACCGATTATTAACCCCCTCTGAAAGAGTTCTTGTGCTTTTTAAGTATTTAATATGGCAAAGACGGTAATTTGGTCAATTCATACACTTGGGATAGGTGACAAGCTACCCTAGTACCCCGCTAATTCTAGGTTCAACATGGTAAGTCTAATATCATGATTAACAAGATCTAAGCCACCCTCTATACTACCAAAACACAGGGATCAATGAAAGGCTATAAGGATATCTAACAGAACCATAATTAAACAGGAAACATTAATCATAACAATAGTAAATACATGGTTAGGCCAGCACTTGGAGTGCTTAGCCGCTCATGGTAATAGAAATGCAAGAATTAATGAACATAGACATGGATTGAATCATCATTGTTCTTACAGTGAATGTTATGAATGAATAAATACACGAAATATGTAAAGTGACTTCTCCTTTAGACCTTCTGGTGAAATGCTTCAGACCTTGGGGGCTTGGATCACCCCTTTTGGCTGTGCAGTGAGTTGTGGAAGTGAGTGATGCTGAATGAGCTGGATGAGGGCTCTATTTATACATTTTGAAACTGTTACGGCGTAACCCTTATGAGATGTTACGCCGTAACCCTGCTACATAAGCTTCTAATCTTCAAGGCTAAAATGATGTTATGGTGTAACCTTGTCGCCTATGTTACGCCGTAACGCTGACTCGGATAAATCATCTTCTATGAATTTTGATTGTTACGGCGTAAAGTAGGAGATGTTTAACGCCGTAAAAGGTGTGATGACTCATTTCTTCATTAGAATATGTTACGGCGTAATCCCTCGAGGGTGTTACGCCGTAAAATGCCTTAAACTCTTCACTTTAGCGCATTTATGTCCAAATCCCACGTCTTTTGCTAAAATGCTTACTTGGTCCCTAAAAACTAAATATAAGCAATTAATTAATGTTTTCAGATATTTACAACATATTTATAAGCATATTCATAGGGAATTTGATATTAAAATGTATCAGTTATTTGATGTTATCAACGTTCATTATTAACGGCCATCGACTCAAATTATACCATGAGGAAGATGATCAAAATGACCAAAGGGAAGAAATCACTCCCTTCTTTCCTAAAAACTAAACTTTCAAAGTACGAGTCTAGCTAATGACTCTCTTAAAAATTAAGCACTTCTCGGGAGGCAACCCGTGCTTTAACTCAAGTGTGGAGGAGTCCCTCCTTCTCTCTAAAAAACCCAAAAATATTTTCTTTTTGTGTGTTTTGTTTGTTTACATTTGTAGGTAGTACATCCTAGAACCAGAAAATTATGGCACTTGCTCAAATATAGCACAATCGTAGCTACATCATATTATTCCCCGGAAAGTACCGTTTTCCCTTAATTTTCCTTATTTTCTATTTTATTAGTTCTTACATTGAAGGCAATGTTCAACTTAAGTGTGGAGGGGAGCCAAATGAAAAAATTAGATAAATCATATTCCTCCATGTTTGCCTTGTAATATGGGCACATGTTTCAACTGATATTTTAAAATAAAAATCAATATATATTTTTCTTCCAAAATTAAAAAATGTATACACTTAGTAAGGCAAATCCTACTCGGATTGACATCATAACTAGCACAAAATTACTTTGCTAAATTGTGAGGTTTATTCTAGCCTTTGATGCATAACCTTTACACATTTTATGAGAGTGCCGATAATTTAGTAGCTTCAGAACTTGTGCTTGATCATCATTTACTAGACCGTATTGAGGTTAATTTATAAGCAATATCGTATGATAAGAGGTAAAATATATCCTCATGAAAACCCATCATCTGCAGCACTCGCTTTCAGTGCTAAAAATATACCAAAGTATCTCAAGAACAATGTGCTCAATATCTCAGCTCTGTGCCAGCCTTAAGTTATCGTTGTTATTACGATCTTGTTAAAAAAAGTTCAAAGTTATAAAGTTATTATAAGGCTCTGGCTTAGCACATAAAATCATGTTACCTCATACTCACCCACATCATTATCATGTTTTACCTCTTTGAGATTTTGTCTAGGTGCTCACGTCGCAACGGGCATGTTTATGTGTCTTGTACAAGCATATGGTAGCTATCTAGATTAAGTCTGTGCAAATTGAGTAAACTCACGAATATTAACCCTATCTGACAGGCATGCGTGAATCCAAAAATAAACACATTCCCTATGTGAGGTGCTTGGTTATATGTCTATGCCTGAAAAGTTCTAAATCCAGTAAACTCTTGTATAAAAATAATCTCTCTACGTCTACAATAAATGAATCTTGTTTTCTTGCTTTGATTGCTTGAGGGAAAGCAATAGCTAAGTATGGAGGGATTTGATAACGCCTTAATTATACATGTTTTAGGTGGCGTTATTTGTATATATTTCATCATTTCTCGTGAAGTTTTGATACTTAATAGCATAAAATATATACAGGTTCACTTGAGACTGTCTGAGCTCAAAATGTTTGAATTACAAGTGTTTACACTCATTGGACGCAAAGTTAGAAGAAAAGAAATAATAAATCCTAAAAATTGAAGAAGTGTGTTGCACTTATATGATTATGCGTCGTACTTACCAACAAAATCAATGAAGTCAGTTAATACACAATGTGCGCCGCTTTTCACAGAATATGCGCCGCACTTGCTATACGCATTAATGAAGATTTAGCCGACTTAGGCTGAAGTACGCCACACATATTATTTTGTGTGCCACAGTTCAGGCCTCGCCCAACCTATAATTAAAGGGGAAATTCACACTTCCAAGATATCATCTCTACTACATACATCACACACATAAACTCTCTATCAATCTCTGGGTTTAAGCATAAATTCCGGTGAAGACGAAGACGTATTATATAGTATTTAAGTATAATTTGGTTTAATAAGATTCAATACTTGTAATCGGGTTTCTTTGTGATCCTCAACCCATTTGAATCTCGTATGTATCTTATTTCCCTATTTCACTTTATTATTATGAACACCGTAGCCATGAGAGATCTCTCATGACTACTCGGTGATGTTAGTATAATAAATAAGCATTTGGTGTTATTACGATCTTGTTAATCTTAAGCTTGTGTTGAAATCCTATCGTGTCTTATCTTATTAACTTTGTTCATCAACTTTGATTGTATACACATAACGGTACAAGTCGAAAGACCCGTTGTGTGTTATATAGTTTTAAAGATTTGTTTACGGTCTTTATCGTTTGGTTGGAGAAATCCGCTTACGTTAATTGATAAACAAAATAGATTTGATATAATAGTAACTTAATTATTTGCGTGACACGTCTGATTAAGTTAACTAATATAAGTCTTAAGTTAAAACAAGTTAATTTGTGAAAACGTTTTTTGACGAAAAAACCTTTTTGTGAGTTAAGTCTTAAAATCTAAGATCGTAATCATTACCATTGCTTAGGATTTATATGAAACTATCCGAGTAGTCATACTTCTTTATTATTGAATCATCATCAATCATATCTCATCTGGAAAAAGTCATTAAGTTTTGTCTTAAAACTTGCGATTAAACGAACATAATCAAATCCTTGTGGACGACCTGGTCTTACCTGAAATATTATACTACATATGTGGGCTATACTTTACCCGTGTGTTCCCATTTAATAATCAGTAATTCTAGTCTAATAAATTTAAAGCTTTTGAAACACATCAAACACAAACAATGCTAGACAACACCAAGACACTTGGTAAAGATATCTGCAGTTTGCAGGTTAGATGGAACTTTCACTCTTTTGATAACACCAGCCAAAACCTTTTCCATAACAAAATGAACATCAAGTTCAAAGTGTTTATTACTCTCATGAAACACAGGATTGGCAGTAATTTGAATGGCTGAAGAGTTTTCACAACACAACTCAACAGGATACAAAATTTTCAAACCAAGACTATGTAACAAATTTCCCAACCATACAATCTCACAACTTGCAGAAGACATACTCCTGTATTCTGCCTCAAAAGAACTTTTAGACAATGTTGCTTGCTTATTAATTTTCCAAGAAACAAATGACTTTCCAAAAAAAACACAAAGCCGAGTAATAGATTTCCTAGTCTTTAGACACTTAGCCCAGTCAGCATCTACATAGGCTTTAAGTTTTAAATCTGATTTTATATAAAACTGAATTCCACATCTAGGGGAACCCTTAAGATACCTCAAAACTCTAAGTGCAACCTTAAAGTGAGACTGCAAAAGACTATGCATATGCTGACTAAGGCAATGAACAACATAGTTGATATATGGCCTTGTATTAGTCAAATATATCAGCTTACCCATTAATTTTTGATAACTAGTAAAATCAAATAAATATTTATCATCTTTAGTTTCATCAAAACTCAAAATAGTATTCTCAGGTAAAGGAATGTCTACAGGTCTAGCAGCAAGTAAACCATACTCATGTAACAACTCAAGACAAAACTTTCTTTGAGACATACAAAGACCATTATCATTTTCAATGATTTCAATCCCCAAAAAATACTTAAAAAATATTTAGTTGGCAAACTCTTTGGGGTGTTGTATGTGAGAAAAGTTTTGGAGTTTTAGCTATGGCATATAGCTGGAAGTGCAAGCATGTTGTTATTTTCGTTTGTAATACGTTCTATTCATAAACGTCTAATTTTTTATTGTTTGTAGATGAAGTCGGTAACGAAATGCCACATAGCCGTTGAGCACTGAAGATCTTCCTAGTCAACGTAGTAATCTAACTTTTCCTTTTTTTGTCGTGTTTATATAATTTCATTTTAAGAGTATAGCAAAAATCTACCTACTATTATAACTTTTTAAAGTTGCTAGAAAAGACGTACAACGTTTGGACAAAATTTATACGCTGAAATTATAGCTCCAATGCCATCCACAAATGACAACATCCATGTCTTAGACATCAATTCGCTCAGTTCTACTATGAAACAACGTGTTTTTTGACACTACCTCGGCCCAAAAGTGTTTGTTGTTATTTTTGTCGCCCTGTTTCATATTTAGCTTTTTGCAAAGCTTATCCAAGCATCGGCTGCTGAACTATAAAATTAAGAACATACTTCTTTTCGATACTGAGTTGTCTGACAATATCATTGACTTTTGTAAAGAGTTAGAATGTAAGTCATATTTAGATTTCTTTGCTTAGATTTTTGGTAGTGTGATTCCATGTTAATAGTATATACTAGATCTGTAGATAATGTGAAATTCTTGAGTAGTCTACTTCCCCTCGAATGATGAATCCCGTAAATTACAATTAAAGAGAGTACCGTGAAATTCATAAGGAATTTACTTTCTTCCTGCGTGCGACAAATGCCATACGAAGAAGAAGAATCCTAGAACAAAATGAGAAGTAGCTAATTTCAAATGTTTTACTGTAAATGATAAACAGTTTAGACACATACCATGTAATGAACTATTATTGGTATCTTTACTTTTCAATTCCGCCATTTTCAAAAATCATGAAATTTTAACTTTGGCGCAAAAAATATATATTAGACAAAAATAATCGAATATTATGCTCCACGGCAACGCGCGATCGCCTAATACCTCGTTAGTTTTATTATTTATTAAATACTAGTAAATAACATTTTGTCAAATAATATTGATAGAAATAGAAATGTGAAAGTCTGTTAGGGTCCGTTTGGTTGGGGTAAATTGGGGCAATTTTATAACATTTGCATTTTAATTTACTCCAAATATTATATTTGGTATCACAATAAAATTTAAAATTCTATGAATCATCAAAATGAAAAGAATTAGAATGCCTTCAAAAATTGAGAAACTTTAATTTATTTGAAATTTTTTAAACTTTTTTTCTTTTTGTATTGTTGTATTTTTTTTTCTTGTTGTTTTTTCTAAATCAAATGAATTCCGTCACTAGGGGTGTTGGTCGGGTTTGTCGGGTTCGGGTCAGTTCGGGTCGGGTCAAACTCGAGTCGTGGTAGAATTTTCATACCCCAACCCGACCCTATTTGAACTAAGGTTAGTCGGGTTCGTGTCAACTCGGGTCGGGTCAACCCGAATATAAGTAAAATGTACCCCATCTGTCTCGTATTAAATGTCCACTTTGACTTTTTGAAGTCTTATTTTTTCCAATTTTGACCTTTAATATTTTTGTTTGTGTTATGTAATACTTGATACAAAATATATGAATAGATCGGGTTTTTTATGTATTTTTCATGGGTATAACTTTCATCAAGTACCACATAACACAAACAAATATAGTTAAGGTCAAAGTTGAAAGAGAATGACTTTAAAAGTCAAAAGTGAACATTTAATATGGGACGGAGGGAGTAATAAAATTGCTTTTTTATACTCGTTTAAACAAAATATTTAATAAATTTATATTAAAAAAATAAAAAATATTTGTTCGGGCCAACAGGGTTGACCCGAACCGAAGTTACCAAAATTTTCCAACCTGATACCCAAACTTATTTTGTATACGAGTTACTCGGATTGACCTTGAATAACCCGAATTTTTTTTATCAGAGTAACCCGACTTGAATAGGCTTAATCGGGTTCAGGGGTCGGGTTTTTTGACACCCCTATTCGTCACTTTCTAAAAAAATTGCAATATTAAACATAATGACATATTTCAAAATATTATGAATTTCTGTCAACCAAACATGCGAAAGTATTTTAAATTTCGAAATTTTAAATTCTCTATAATTTAAATTTCCTATAATTTAGAATTCCGAAATTTCAAATTAACGAACCAAACGCCACCTTAGAAAATTCAGTTATCTTAGGCTGCCATAATGTACAACTCATTTCATCTTCCACAACGTCACATCACCATTCGACACGTCACCACTCTTTTTACATTTCACTCACAATAGTCATCACTACATTCACCACCATTAAAAATACACACTTTACACAAACATATCTCAAAAAATATCACACTTACAAATCAAATAAATAACAATAAAAACACCTATATGGCCCACAAATGGCACCGTACACGTACGAGAGGTGAACCAACTCAATTTTCATCTCTTTTTTTTCTTCTATCGCGCGTGACCTCTGCCCTCTATAATAGTGGTGGCGCGTGAGCTGGGTAGTGAAGGGTGAGGCCAACACCCACTGCATTTGGTTAAAGAACGAGAGTTTTTCAAACTTGTGTTTTAGGGGCACAAGTTAAAAAGAGCTCCACCTGTGTGTCACTTTCTGAATGATCAACAGTAATTGAATGGTCTCTATATCAAACCCTATAATCATTAACTGGTCATTTAGAAAGTAACACGCATAAAATAATATCTTTTTTAACTTGTGCCCTGACGCACAAGTTAAAAAAATCCAGAAAACAATTACAAGTTTTTCTTTTACTTCCCGCGTACCACACATTAAACGAATCGAATATTCTTTTAAAAGTAAAGCTTGGTGATGTGACAATAAAAGGCTTGGAGTCATGAAAATAAGGACTAAAATGAAATAAATGCTTCAGAAATAAACAGTAAATGATAAAAGAATAAAAGGAAAAAATAACATTGTTGGATGAGACATCCTTTTCGTTCCCATACTCTCACCGACGACATCCCACTTTTGTTACTACCGACACTTTCATTCAAATCAAAGATACAAATTACGATTTGAAAAAAATAATTTTTTTCTTAGAATTTTTGTTTGTATTAAAACAACTAGCAATTTTCAAATTGAAACTAATAAAATCAGTTTGACATAAAAGTATGACATTTGATTAATAAATTGTACTCTTTCCATTTCAATATTATAATTCAGATTTTTTTTTTTTAAATCTCAATTTAATTGTCCATTTTTATAAATAGATAGAGAAATTTAATCAAGTTTGCCGTATTAGCCTTTATTTAAATTAATATTACAAACATTAAAAGAAATATTAATTAATTATTTAAGGGTAAAACTGTCGTTATGCAAAAAGTAAGAAAAAAATCAATAATAATTATATTTTCTTAAATTGTGTGTTTTTTGTTGGAGGACAATAACTTCAGGACGAAGGGAGTAAAAAATTTGATGTATTCCAACACTACGTATTGTTTCTAGGGTATACACTTATTTAGAAATGAAAAAGATTTTTTCAGAGCCTTGGGTACAATGGGTCAGTAAGGTGGCATCGTCCCGCCAGCCAACAACGACGGCACTAATATCATACCGAGCATAGGTTGTTAGTGGTTCGCTCCAAGAATGACAGCACACTCGGTGGGCATTCTTTTTTATTTATTTGTATATTGTTTGTATTTGTATTTTTGTGGGTTATGTATGGACTTATGTAACTACCTTTGCTCATGCATCACTTTTACATGAGAGATGAGTGTTTTTAATGTTGTGATGGATTGTGGTGTATACGAAAAAGTTATGAGGTAATATCACTTTTGTCCATGGCATCATCTCATAACACCAACGATACCCGACGCTCTTATAACTAAAGATTAACTTTACTATTGTTGTCTTTCAAATACAAAAAGCACATCTCTAAAGGTGATAATAAGTTCATAATAAACTAACGATCTTTGGAATAGGATAAGTCGAACATTAATACTCTCAAACGGATATGTGTTGGTGTATAGATGTTGCTAATATCAAACGGTGGATATGTCATTTTTGGTGTGGTCTATGGCGTCATTCTAACCGACTGTATTATTTTTTCTTTTCTTGTTAACATTTTATTAGTACTACGTAATCTTTATCTAAGTTAAATATAGCGACTCTATAGTAGGGTTAGGTATGATTTCAACAAGCAAGATAGTCTGCGTGTTGCGACGGGGTTTCATTTTTTGCGAATTATAAAGTAGCATTCATAGTGTTCGTAGTTGACCCTTTTTTGCTTCGTCCTCTATCCAAGATATATGCAGCAATGTGTAATGTCAGTATAAGTGGCAAAATGGGTAATTTTGTATTGATTAAATAGGGTAGTCAAATTTTTTACTAACTACCAGCACCAAATATGAATACAAAATTAATCAACAGTTACCTTAGTATACGAAGAGCTTCTAATTCACCTTTCAAATATCAACTTTGAATCAATAATCTTCTTGTAATTGACTTGTAACTCAATCACGGTACTATGGATTTTATGTTTTTCGTCCACAAAATTAGCCCGCTCATATGCATTCATCCTTGAGGCGAGAAAGTAACTTTCTTTTATAGTCAAAAGCCGCTTTCTCCTTCAAATAAGCAGCTTGCTTCAGCTATCAAATAACGACTATTTTCGTCTTCTATTTTTTTCTTTATACATTTTGAAACTTATTATCCTCTTGATGACGATTTTCTTGTTTACACAGCATCACACTTGTGTAGAGCATCCATGCAGGTCTATTTATCATGTGGCCCTAGATACAACATTTTGTTAATCATAAATGTAACTGAGCGAAATATGGCAAGCTTTAAATAACAAATAGATTACAGAAGAGTTACCACATTTCTTGACTCCGTTCGTACAATTTGGTACTCACAAACAACATCCGAGATCAGGAGCATTCCTGCAATTCAAGCATCAATTGCGTTATGAATGTCGACTCTTGAAGCCCTTGCAATGCGAGCATTCCTTTGGTAGGCAACCTCGTCTCCAATTTCCATAGCACTATAAAATGAATTTGCCATATACCGTGTTAATCATAAATGTAACTGAGCGAAATATGGCAAGCTTTGAATAACAAATAGATTACAGAAGACTTACCACATTTTTTGACTCCGTTCGTACAATTTGGTACTCACAAACAGCATCCAAGATCAGGAGCATTCCTGCAATCCAAGCATCAATTGCGTTATGAATCTCGACTCTTGAAGCCCTTGCAATGCGAGCATTCCTTTGGCAGCCAACCTCGTCTCCAATTTCCATAGCACTATAAAATGAATTTGCCATATACCTATAGAGCAATACCCATTTCTTTCCTTGACTGAGAACCGGTAGTGCAGCATAAAGAGCAGGACGTGTATATTCGGTCATAAGCTGTGAAGGTTTTGACATATTTGGAAGTATAGGCTCACTTGGATTTTTCACATGAACCCCCTCATTTTTCCCATCTTTGGACCCCGTTTCTTTCCTGTCCTCAGTTTTTGATTATTTACCTTTCCAGATACATAAGTAATTTAACCCCGTCAATATGCAAACAATCTCAAATTTTATTCAGTGAAGTCAGACGATTCAAATTATATCATCATAGCCTCTTATCTAGCACGCTCATAAAACTGATTATAAATACATTAGGCGTGAAGATGCTGGCCTTTAGGAGGGTAGATTGTTGTTTTATGAAAAGTAAAAGTGTCGTTATGGGTTCTTATAAAGACATTTGGCCACCCAAATTGATATTTTCTACGTTGAAACGACAACTATTCAACGGCTTATGTATAACAGAGTAATCGGTCATTTCATCAGGCTCAGATTTTTAAACAACCGAACAAAGAGGATCGGTCCGCCGTGGCTGCAAAATTGATGATTTTCCCCGCCAGGATACGGCTGATCTCAAGTTTGCTCGAATCCGCTCAAACAGACTCAAATTCTATCATCATAGCCTTTTGATTACCCTATTATACATTACGCGTGGAGACGTCGCATTTATTTTTTAAACATCTTACAAAGAAATCTTTGTCAAACCCCTCAATTCTTCATCTAATACGTAATAAACTTAGGTGAAATTAACTCATGCCTTGGCTGTACTCGTGGAGGTTGCTGAGGCGAGTGATTCTCGCACTCAACCATCCATTCAGTTTCTACAGCAAGAGAACATAGTTGCAGGGACGTAATCAAGGGCGTCTATATGTAAACAATCCATTCTCTTCCTGCGCCTATATGTAGCATTTCCACAGACACGTAATCAAGTGCGGCTGCATTCCCATACTCCGGATGCGGCTGTGGAGGTTGCAGAGGCGAGTGATTCTCGCTCTCTACCATCCTTCCACTTTCCGCATCATATCAAGCAAGTAAAAGAGGCCTATACCACATGACTTTTTCATAACAAAAATATCAGAGTATCCTCGTTTCCGGATAAGCACCATTTGAGAGCTTAAATGTTGAGCACTACACAACCAAACCCACTGGTCCAGTAAACCCTAAACATATCCGTAAAGGCCGTCAATAATCTTAATGCTTCTGATAAGCAATCCAAAATCATAAGAAAACACAAATATATAAAATAAGCATATACATACCCCGATAAAGTGCAATTGAAGATGAATCGACCATAAACAAAGATAATCTTCCGGCAACATGAAACCCCCCAAAGGTGAAACCGCTACACGGAAGCGAACATAAAATTAGGCCTCAAGGATCAGCGTGTTGATCACGAACCCCAAAAGTTAAACCCTCACTCTTGTGTGTATGTGGTGATTGTTCTTGGTGACGGTGGTGGTCAGCTATGGTAGAAACCTTTGGATTCTGGAAGAATGATGGTCGATATATGATAACGGGACACAGCGCCACAGGGAAGCGAACATAGGATTGGGCATCAGCTATGGGCTGGACTAAGGTGACTGGGTTGGGCCAACAATAGTCGTTAAAATGAATAGTAAAAAGCATACGAATACGACGTCGTTTTAAACCTAAATTGAGTATGTATATAATTTTTGGTTATGATTTTACTTTAATGCTTTTTGTTTAATGTTAGTGTGCATTATGTGTAGTTAACCATGGTTAAATACGGTTAAAGTATGGGAGATGATATGCACATCGTTAAAAGTGGTGTGTCACCACTATCTTGCATTTTTGGTGTTGTATTGTGTGTGTTATCAAGGCAATTTAGTGTTGTGCACACCACTTTTAATGATGTACATATCACATCCTTTAAAGTAATCATTAAATATATGCATCATGTCATATTATAGTAGTATATGATATGAGAGATGGTTAGGAAGATTAAAAATATTACTATTAATTTCATGTTTAAACTTGTTTGTTAGTATTTTATTAGTTTGTGAAATAATAAAAATTTTACTATAATTAACGGGATGCTGTCATTTAAATTTAAGATTGAGATCCTTTAATGTTCATAGGAACTTTATCAGTAAAGTTCTCTCACAAAGATAAAGTAAACCAAGTCTCTTGGTAGGCCTCATTATTATATTTGTAAGATAACTTTACCGGTAAAGTTCATATGAACTTTAAAGGATCTTAATTTTTAAATTTAAGCATGAAATTAAACATATCTTCATGTCTCCTTGTTATTTTTCATTTTATATTTTAAGTTTAGTTTTTCTTTATGTAAGTCTATTTTTAGTTCTTAATAGAGAGAATGAAGACGTGTGCTAGTCAATGTGGCACCTTGAAGATGCGTCTATCATTGTTACACTCAACCTAAAGCCAACGTCTTGAATGAGAAAAGAGCAAGACTTAATCATGCAGACGAGCGAGTCGTGTGAGGTTTGTTATGTGTGGGTGTTTTTATTAAGTGGTTCTTGTGAGTATATTTGTAGTGAAGTTGATTTGTCTTAGTAAACTAAGTGGATGATGAAGTTAAACGTATAAAGAAAAAGCTATGACGACAGTGGATATGATGTTAAGGTCTTTTTATTACACACAACCTTACTTATTACAGTATGTTGCATATAAAGGATCTCAAAAGTTGAGTTGGGTTTTTCATGTAGACACGTGTCTAATACGGATGATATATACGTGGTTGTTATAGAGGAATTGAATTGAGTTAACCTTTTTAGACCGAGCGTAATTAAGAGACCTTAAGACCGCATAAATTGTCGTTACTTTTATACCTACTTAACTTTCTCTTTTTACAATGAACTTCATCATCAACTTAGCCTTAAAGGAGTGGTGACAATATCTCATCATCCATCTCAGAGATAATGAGTTAACTTTCTCTTTTTACAATAAACACACTCGCATAAAACAATTCTACGAGACTCGGTCGTGGGCAAGCCCAAGTCTTGCTTTTCAACCATCGAAAACGCATGCACATGAATGAGTGTAGTAGGGCGCTTCGACTTGCCACATAGCATTAGAGCGCATCTTCAAAATACTATTACGGGTGGTGATATATTGAAATTGTCGGCCTTCCCCTTAATGCTTGGACACCAAACGCTTTCAAGAAGATTGCCGAAAGCTGGGGTACCCCTCTTTTCGTCGATGAAGACCCCAATGAAACTGTCTCCATAGGAAGAGTTTGTATTAAAACAAATATTCACGGACATGTTAACGAAAATTGTAAAGTGATTATCCTTGGTAAATCCTACAATGTTTCTGTCAAAGAATTTGCTGAATGGGCTCCTGATATTAAAACAATGGACACAACTTCTTGTAATAATTCGGAGACAGATAAATCCGAAAAGCTTGAAGATGATTTGTGTGAAAATGGTCCTCTAGACAAAGAAGAAGGTGAAATACCAAATAATGACGTTAATGAAGAGGATGAGTATGTCAAAAATACTTAATGGTCTGATGATGTTGCAAATCCAGGAACGAAACAGGATAATTTTTCTTTTGAACATCTCACCTCACCCTTAGTCAAAACTGCGAAAGAAGACTCAAGTTCCATCTCTAAACCTCCTGGTTTCGAAGCGTACAACAGTAACAACAAACGCTTCTCATTTGGTGGAAATCGTCAAAGCCCCAAGCAACCCTCTCATTTCTCATCCGCTCCTGCTAAGTCTTCACGTGTAAGCAAGTCTCAAACTAAATCCTTTGGTAATCATGGTTCTATGATTGAAGCGTTTGTTTCGCATATTGAAATGGGCAAAGTTTTGGGCTATGATATGGAAGGTAGCAAAAATGACCTCAAAAAGTTCATTGATAGTCTTGGTGCTAAACAAGGTTATTAATGAATATTATGTCCTTCAATACTTGCGGTTTGGGAGCGAATAAATGTAAAGCTATTGCTAAACTTTGCATCAAACACAAAGTCTCTTTCCTTGGAATCAAGAACGGCACTCCATTCGATTGGATACCTTAAGATTAATTGCGCTTGGGGTAACTCCCAATTTGATTTTGTGAGCACCCTGCGTCTGGTAGATCGGGTGGTTTAGTCTCTATTTGGGATCCGAATGTTTTTTCTAATATTAATGAATTCCAGTTTGAGAACCTTCTCATTGTTGAAGGTATTTGGATCGCTTCTCGTATCCATTGCTTCATGATCAATGTTTACGCTCCTCAGGATGACAGTAAAAAAGAAAAGCTTTGGAACGATATCTTTGATTTTATGAACTCAAACCGAGGCCATCACTTAATTTTTGGTGACTTCAACGTGGTTAGATTCGCCTCAGAAAGATTTGGTACAGCCTTCAACCATGCTTCTGCCAACGTTTTTAACCAATTCATTAGAGATGCTCATTTATGGGATATCCCTCTTGGAGGCCATCTATTCACCCGCTTTAATAAGCATGGCGATAAACTCAGCAAACTAGACCGTTTTCTCACCTCGGACTCATTTGCCCCCTTACTCTAGAAATTCTCGGGCCATGTCTTGGACTGTGTTATATCAGATCACAGGCCCATTTTGCTCTCCCCTGTGTCAAATGATTTCGGCCTTCAAATTTTACAACTCATGGCTCCTTGATAAGAGTCTTCATTCCACTATAACTGATTTCTGGGATAACTATTCTCCTATGAATCACGCTAATCCTATTGTTTCCTTCAAAAATAAGATGAAAGCTTTAAAGGTTGTCATTAAGGACTGGAACTTGAAACGAAAAGGCTCTTTGACCCGAGAAAAGGAAGACCTCACCAAAAAGATCAAGGATTTTGACGCTAACATTGTTACTCGGAGTACTGATTTCTCGGTCGACTTTCATCGGGCTTCCTGGATTGACAGACTTCGTGATATAGATTTAAAAGAGAACATTGATGCTTCCCAGAAGGCTAAAATCAAGTGGGGCATCGAGGCTGACGAAAACTCCAAATTCTTCCATGCAATTGTTAACCAGAAGCGCAGGTACCTATCAATTCAAGGGATCAAAGTTGAAGGGCTTTGGATTGAAGACCCCACAGGTATTCCTCTTTCTCATGTTTCAGTTAAGAATTAAATCATAATTTTAAATTGTTTTCACTATTTTATTTGAGTTTTATAGTGTTTTATTAAGTAGAGAATTAAAAAAACAACTGTATATCCTTTATCGACTTTTAGAATAAAAGTCAAATACTCCTTATTTTGTTCGCAACTTTTTCGAGATATCAACTGAATCAATGCTTAAAACACTCGTGAAGAAGAGTTTTTTTCTTTTCGTATTTAAATAGTTACTTCAAAATCCTATTTGAGTTATGACACAAGAGAAATAATAAGTATAGTGGTCTTGTATATTCTTATGCATCATCTTTTGATATATGCATTCACCTTTTGAATTTGGATAAATATGTTCATGATTTTACAGCAATTGTCAACGTTAAAAGTGTTGAAAGGAGGGTAAAATAGTTATACAAATTATTAAATTAGTGTTCTAAATATTAAAGACATTTAATTAGAGTTTAATCGTATAATTGGATATATTTGTGAATTTTGAGTTTTGAAATGATATTGATGTAATTAGAAAATTTATAAAGATATTGATGTAATTTGATGATTTTGTAAGGATATAGATGAAATTCTTCTAAAAAATAAGAAAAGAGTGATAAGTTAGTCCTCGAAAGATGAGATTAATCCTTATATTTCAACATCTACAAGTATTAATTATCACTGATATTCGAAAGTTGCATAACGCCATATTTAGCTAATTTTCAATCTGTTAGATGATATATTAGACTATTAGTCACACATGTACTGGTCTTGCTAGTTCGTAAAACAATGAAACTGAGGTAATAAAGCATTCAGTTGCGGGGCTTTACAATGGATTCAAAATTAATAATTTGAATCTCTCACATTTATTTTTTGCAGATGATGCTTTATTGATTGGAGAGTGGTCGAGAAATAATATTAAAAGCTTGGTCTCAATTCTTGATTGCTTTCACCATGTCTCTGGTCTCAAGATAAATTACCACAAATCCAATCTGTTTGGGGTTGGGGTCCCTCTCGCTGAAGTCGCTTCGCTGGCCTCGATCACTGGTTGCAACGCTTTGGGTTCTCCCTTCAATTATTTAGGGTTACCCATTGACTGTAATATGGCTCTTGTGAAGAGTTGGGACCCCATTATTGACAAGTTCTCCAAATGTCTTTCCAAATGGAAAGCTTCGCTCCTATCCATTGGTGGTAGAGCTACTCTCATTACATCGGTTTTAGGTGCTATTGGTACGTATTTTTTCTCCCTTTTCCCTATGCCTCTCTCGGTAAACAAGAAACTGGAATCTATTAGATCTAATTTCTTTTGGGGAAGTGATGGCAACTTCAAAAAGATCCCTTGGATTTCTTGGAATTTAGCCCTTGCCTCTAAAGAAAAAGGGGGTCTTGGTATCGGTAGTCTCTACTCTTTGAACCATGCTCTCATTCAAAAATGGCGGTGGAGATTTCTTCATAATCCTCACGCTCTTTGGTCACGTCTGATTGTTGCCATTCATGGTCCGAATGAAGGCTCTTCATCTTTCTTTAGCCACATCAAAAGTAAAGGTGTTTGGAATAGAATTGTTGGATCAATAAATATCATGCATGAGAAAGGTTTTATTCCTCATTCTTCCATGCAGAGGCGCGTTAACAACGGGATTTCTACGAAATTTTGGTATGATACTTGGGCAGGTACTTTTTCCCTTAAGCAGCAATTCCCTCGTCTTTTTCGTTTAGCTTTAAACAAGGATGCTTCGGTTCGCGATTGCTGGAATAATGGTTGGCATCTTGTTTGGTCTCGCAATGTCTCTAATGGATCTAATGCTAATCTGCTGACCAATCTTCTTAACCTTCTTCAGAATACGATCCTTAATGATTCAGATGACTTGTGGGTCTGGTACTCTGGTAACTCTACCTTCATTGTCAAAGATGCTCGTGGTAAAATTGACGATGGTTTTCTTCCAGACGACGGGTTAGAAACTAGGTGGAATAGGTTCCTCCCAAAAACCCAACTCCTTCCATTCCTCAGTGTCCTAATCATCACTCATAAAGAACGAATTGAGTGAAGGAATTCCCAACAACTCCTTTGTTTCTTTTCATAAGCGTGAAGTCAATTCACATTAACTCCTGAAATTACTAAACCTGCTTTGGTTCCTATGATGATACATGTATTACGGAGTTCGATTTTGTCATGTCTCTAATGGAAAGTGGCAAAAGACTTTATTCTATTACTAAACCTACCTTGTTTTATTTCTAAAGAGAAGAAGTTTTTCAAAACGTCAAGAGCTTTCATATCTTGGAGGGATTGGGATTCATCTTGGTTTGATTCTCTCACTACAAAAGAGAAATTTCTCAATCATTCTGGTATTGGTTCTTGGTTCACTGAGCTTATTCAAGCGACCAGCTCATTTGAAAATGATGAAAGGATCGTTTGGATTTCCATTGAAGGTCTTCCTATCAAAGCTTGGACTCCTAATACTTTTCGTAAGATTGCATCTTTAGGTGAAGTATGTGGAAGTGGAAGATGATTATCTAAAATCTTGTCCCATGTGTAAACACTTGTTTTGTTACAAATCCAATAATCAAGTTGCTCATCAATGAAAGGTGGAAAAGTAATAAATTCAAGGCAAGTTTTTTTGATTCTGCGTAAAATTGGATGCTTTTTTTTCCAAATTTCCCAAGAAGATGACCAATAAGATCTCTATTCTGATGTAAGTCACAAGAAGGTGAGTCGCAAACAAACTGATAATACTGAGAGTGATGTTGATAAAGTATCGAATCGAGCGTTCAGTGGCAAGAAAAACGACACTGCTCTACAAAGACGCCACATTGAAAAAATGAGATTTTGAGATCACACTCAGAAGACCCTTTCAACATTTATGGCATATTGTGAGGAACAAAAGAACAACGTTTGTAACTCTTGCAGCGATGATCCGGAATTCCCACTGGTTTTTACTCAGATAAAAATGGATCATGAAAAAAAACGTGATAGAAAATATCAAATACTACTGTGAAGCGTGTTCAATCTCTCTCAAATAAACTCAATAACCATTGTTCGAATCGTGGATTTTCATCACAACGAAGTATGAACTCTCACTCTCAAAAAGTTAAGTTATTGTGATCTTATTTAGATCTAATAGATGTAATTAGTTACTGTTAGCCACGCATGTTCAGAAATAATTAATTCACAGTGGAGATTTGATGTTTGTTAAATTAATTTTTCGTCTCTCACTATTTCAAGGGCCTTAGAAACAAGGCTATACCGGAGATTGCTTAAAGAGTTATGTCAAAGCATAGAAATTAATTTCGCCTCTAAAGCAAAAACCAAAAGGCGAGAGTATTAGTTTTTACACACCATAAAGATTTGTGTGGAAATCAGATGTTTTGACCATGTTGTACGGAACTCAATCGTTTGTTCAGGATGAATGCTTATGTATTTGGAAATCCTAACATGTTCGTTAAAGAGCAATTTTTGCTAATTTGATTAGTTTGATGGCTTTGATGTAACTTGGGCTCCAACCTCTTCTCAGCTTTTTTATAATACTTGTTTATGCTCCTCAAGGTTGAATGAAAGGCGTGATTATGGGAGTATCTTCGTACGATTATAGATAGATGGGAAGGTGATACCGTGATTAAGGGTGACTTTAAAAAGTTCGTTTGGAACATGAAAGTCTTGGTTCTACTTTAATAGGCAAGGAGCTATTGCACTTAACAGATTTTTTTTCTTCGGCAGTTTAATTGAATCTTCCGCTAGACTGTTATGCTTTTACATGGGCATCACAAGTCGGCTTCAAAAATGAGTAAAATTAGACCTGTATCGTATTTCAGAAGGTTTTTGGATTTATTTCCACATCTTAGCTCATGTTTGGATCGACACCTTCTGATCACCGTCTAATCCTTATGCGGGAAACAAATTATTATACATGATCTTCTCCATTTCGGATTTTCCACTTCTTGTTGCCATGGAGGGTTTCAATCTTTTTGTGGAAACTACCGGATCATTAAATATTATTGAGCCAATACGTTTAATTCGGTTGAAGAAAAAGTTGCAAGCTATCAAGTTTGCTATCAAGGCCTGGTCAGAAAGAAGATAACCAAATAGGTACACAAGACAAGGAATATCAACATTCACACGAATCCTCACATAATTTGATAAGCTTATTGATCAAGTAAAGAGTAATGAAGAATTCTTATACAAGAATCACGCTTCATAATGATCTATCAGGATCTTAATAATAGTGAACGCTATGGAGATTTGCGACGACCAAGTCCAAAATGCCATGGTCCATGAAGTAATGAAAAACTCCAAATATTCCATGGTAGTCATGAATAAAAAGAGATCCCAACTCGCCATTCGTGGGACTCTTGCTAATGGGGAATGGATTTCGGAACCTCACAGAGTCAAAAATGAATTTTTTACTCATTTCAAGAAGCAATTTTCGCCTATCCAAGCTCCTAGTATCTGCTTTGACTTCACTTTTCCAACTCGCCTATCTTCAGATCAAGTTCAAGATTTGGAGCGTCCTGTTACTTATGAAGAGGTCAATAAATTTTTGTTTGAAATTGTGGCACCAACAAAATCACCTGAGCCATGATGGGTATTTTCCTAGAATTTTACCGTAAGTATTAGACAAACAATTTGATGATATGTGTTTCAAGTTTATAGAGTAATTTTTGAAAATGGCACGTCCCTAAGGATGTAACTCTTTTTTATAGCCCTTATTCCCAAGATCCAAGATGCCAAATTTGTGAAAGACTTTCGTCCTATAAGTCTATATTGGAGCTTTACAAAATCATAGCAAAAATTTGTGGCCCCAAAAAACAAAAAAAAAAATATTTCTAGTTCTGCCTTATCTCAAAGTGATGTTCAATCGTTTTTGTGCTAAACGTCAAATTCTTGATGGGCCTTTCATTCTTAATGAGCTTCTAACTTGGTGTAAGTTTAAAAAGGATAAATAATGATTTTTAAGGTGGACTTTGCACAAAGCATTTAAATTATGTAAAGATGGACAACCTAGAATGAGACCTAAAGGGTTTTGGTTTTGGCCTAAAATTGCTAATTGATAAGTGAGTTGTCTTAATAACGACATGGGTATCGGTGCTCGTTAACGTAGCCCTACTTTGGAGTTCCAGTTCCATAAAGGCTTAAAGCAAGGTGATCCCATCTCTCCTTATTTATTTATTTTTATTATGGAAACTCTTCACCTTACGTTCAAGAGTATATTAAACGCCGGTTTATATAAAGGTATCTCTCTAAACGACTTTCACGATCTCTCATTTATTTTATGCGGATGACGTAGTCTTTATTGGTGAGTGGAACAGCAAATAACTTTCAACTTATTGAGTGTTTGAGTTTTTCTACTTAGCTTCAGGCCTTAAAAATAATCTTTACAAAAGCAAATTGATGGGGATTGGTGGTTAGCTCAAATGCTGTTGCAGCTGGCAGCTTCTTTGATTGCTGCTCTATTTTAACTGCTCCCTTCAATTATCTTGGCTGAAGGTTTGGTAGCATACAATGTTCAAGAATTAACTCGTGGGACGAGTTATATCTAAGGTTAACTTCGAGATTGTCCAAATGAAGCTTAACCTCCTTTCTATAGGCGGCCGCATTACCCTTTTAAAGTCGGTTCTTACCATCGATTCCCTTTAACATATGACTATATTCAAGGTCCAATTGGCGTTTTTAAATCATTTTGGAATCTATTAGTCTTAATTTCTTTTATGGAGTTGATGTCCCTGATAGGAAGCTTCCTTGGATGGCTGTAATATGGATCTAAACCTCAAAAAATGAAAGCGGTCTGGTGTCCTCTCGTTTTTTTGCACATGAATCGTAGCACACCTTTTTTCAAAGAGTGTTTTGAGATTTTCTAACTGACGGTTTTCGTCTTAGTGGACTCGATTTTATTAAGCCATCTTGGTAACAAAAGTGAGCTTTAGATAAACATAAGTTGATTCCTAGAAGACCCTCCCATGCAAGACTGTATTCCTTGCTATTCATTCGCTCAAAGTAAAGGTAATAAATCTTTATGATTTCATTCAAAAAAGTTGGCAACAGTGTGAGAATACTTCTTTTTGTATGATTCTTGGTTAGGAAGCTTGCGTTTAAGTGTTCTTATAAAAGAGTTATATGCTTATGATATGTGTAAATCTATTAAGTGTGGCGAGAAAATGAGTCATCCCTCTTGTCTCATTCCTTTTCGTAGGATTGCCAAGAGGTGGTGTGGAGCAAAAATATGGTTAACTCTGCTCGAAAGTTTGGTGATCTAGTGCTCCCAAAATATATCAGATAGAAGTGATAGGTCGTTTCTAGAAGGCACACAAGACTTTCGGGTTAAATCTCTCTAGCATCTTAATTGATAATTACAATTCTTCCGAAAGCTGAAGTTCAAACTAGTGGCTTAGAGTCGTTTCCATCAAGGTAAATTGTTTTCATGCTTGGAGTGGTTGGCTTGGGATAGAATTTACCTACTAGAGCTAATATTTCACATTAGAGGAATGGATATTCCATCAATTGCTTGTCCCCTTTGTAATTCGGCTGTGGAATCCACTTCCCATATTTTTTTCGCTTGTCTCTTGGCTCGCCAAGTTTGAAGAAATTTTTTGATTTTCGTTATAGGAGTTAAAAGCCAAGTTTGGAGAAATTTTTTGATTGGTGTGAACTTGAAGATGTGGCTTTAACTCGCTATAACGAGTGGCTCAATCTGATTGTCAATATCCGTTACATAAGCAATTGAAGGTGTCCTTGTATGATATTAAGACGGAAGGAGCACCGCACGATACTTTTTTGAAGACCATTTGACAACATATGTCGTAGTATATGGTTTATATAAAAAAACATCACATGCCGCATGATTTTGCAAAGCATTTCTTACTTTCTTTGAATGATATATCACTGGTTGATCGTAAATAAATCAACATATAAGCCATCGTATAATATTAACCATTCTTTACTGCCAAAAAATAATTTAATAGTACGAGTGAGAGATATTTATCTTCAACAAAATTTTGAAAAATACAGACAATATTTTGTGCAGATTATTGCATTGGCTATCTTATAAATATATATTTTGTTTAAGTTAGCTGCCTTCCATCAAAGTTTAATCAAAAAAATTCACGAATGTGTTTATTTGCTGACATTTATAGGTAGCATGGTATTTTTGATAATACAAATCTTAATTTAGTATGGAGAGGGTGCAGTGTTTGACTGTTCTGGTTTTGGTATTTTCTTGATTTATTCTTGTTTTGAGTTTCTTGCAAACTATTTGATAAAGAAATTAGTCGTTTAAAAGAGAAAAATAAATATCGTATTTAAGAGGGACATCATCAAAATGGTCATCTCATGTTCGCTAGCCAATTCCATAGAAACTGATTAAATAAAATCATCTTCTAATAAAAATCAAGGGCTTGTTTTCGTTTCTCTTAATTTTTTATTGAACAACTATGATATTATTAGAACAAAAAAGAACTAGCAAGGCGCTAGTAATACAAAGGCGATTGAAGCCAATCGTTCCAGTTAATACAAAGTTTACCTCTAAATTTAAGCCAAGAAAAAGAGACAAGACACATAAAATCATATTTCCTCATGGAATGAGAGTTGAATGTGATATTGTTTCTATAACGCCAGAGAGTCCAACAAGAAGCCGTGAAGATGGTATAAGCCCGAGACTTTTGTCCTTAGAAGCACGCCACAAATTAAACCAAGAATCCCAGTCTTCACTCGAGCAAAAGAGAGGGAAAGTAGAATCAGTCCAAGATCGAACAAGACGCCAGACAGCAAAAGCCGTGTCACACTTGAAGAAGATATGAGCATTCAATTCAGCATGCTCATTGCAAACCATACAAGAAATCGAATCGAGGTCTAAACCACGGAGGACAGGTTAAGAGGATTAGGGAGCCTATTTAAGAACATACTCCACATGAAAATATTAACTTTCTTTGGGATCATCGTGTACCATCGAGTGCTAGAGGATAACGTGGGGAGAGAAATGTCATCAATGAACTTCCTAACCATATTTACCTGAGAAAATACCATCATGGGAGAGACTCCAAATGCAAGAATCTTAATCAGCCATCTCGTCCTCATCCAAATTAGCAATGTCGAGAATGAGCTTATCGAATTCAGATTTTGATCTACCTGTAGCAAGAGGCCTATTCCAGTCCCAATTCCAAGAGCCGTTGGCAATGCGATCTTGAATGGAACAATCTTTAAAGTTTGCAAGGTGAAAGAGCCTATTATACCTAATACAAAGGGGCACATTACCAAGCCAAGTGTCCTTTCAGAATCTGATGGAAGAGCCATCGCCAACTCTAAAACGACTGGAGCTAAGAGGGACTATACCACTCGAATGAAGATGATTAATTGTTCCAACTATGCTTGCCCAAACCTCATTCGTCTGACAACCTCTAAGATCAACGCCAGCTTCTTCACCATGAATAGCTTTGATCACATGGACCCAAAGGGCAGAAGGATTTTTAAAGAGGTGCCATCTCCATTTCAGAAGAAGAGGCTTATTGAAAGCACTGAGGCTCCTAATTCCAAGCCCACCTTTATCAAGTGAAGCCAAGATATTCAACCATTTAACCCAAGCAAGTTTTTTTGAATTCTCAGAACTACCCAAAAAAATGTAGCGCGTATGCTTTCAAGAGAATTAACAACCGATTCAGGTGCCTTCAAAATGGACAAGTAATAGATGCCTAGACTTCCTAGCACAGATTTGATAAGAGTCATACGACTTCCTATGGAAAGCATATTGGCCTTCCATCTTGACAAGCGAGCTTTAAAACGATATGTGATAACCTGCCAGTTTACTATGCGACACATGTCCGAGCCAATAGGAAGACCAAGATAGGAAATGGAAGAGAACCTGTTTCACAGCCGGTGCAAGCAGCCATGGAAACAATCTCACTACTCGAGACACCAACTCTAAAAACATTCGATTTATGAATATTAATATTGAGATTGGAGGCAATGTAGGAAACATTGAGAATCTGAATAATATTTTCCATATCAGACTGGTTCCATTTCGAAAGGATAATGACATCGTCGGCATAAAAAATATGGAAAAGATGAATGTTCGAACCAATTTTAACCCCGTGGAACATGTTGGCAGCTATATCGTCATTAAGCGCCATGTGAAGGCCTTCCATAGCAATGATAACTAAGAAAGGCGACAAAGGATCCCCTTGTCTCAAGCCTCTCTTTAAAGAAAACTCCGAAGAAGGATTCCCATTAATGAGAATAGAAGTCCTAGCCGACATTAGACCATTTTTAATCCAGTCACGCCATCTAATACCAAATCCTAGCTTGTCAAGAACATAATCAAGGTATCTCCAACTAACAGAATAAAAGGCTTTTTCAAAATCTACCTTAAATAACATCAGCTTCTTATTTCGTTTCTTGTACCAGTCGATAATTTCGCTAAGGATAAGGGAACCATCTAGAATTTGCCGACCCGAAATGAAGGAGGATTGCTCAGGGCTAATGATAGAATCAATGACCTTCGATAATCTATTTGCTAAAAATTTTGCAATAATTTTGTAGTGGACACCAATAAGAGAAATAGGTCGGTAATCTTTGATGAACAAAGGATTAGTGACCTTAGGAATAATAGTAATGAAAGCAGAGTTAGCACCTTGAGGAAACATACCAGTAGAGAAGAAATTAACCACGAACCTCTGAATATCATGTTTCAAAAGATCCCAAATTTTTTAATAAACATGAACGAATAACCATCCAGACCTGGAGCTTTATGACTACCACAATCCCAAACCGCCATCTTGATTTCATCCATAAAAACCATGTCTTCAAGAAAATCACGATCAAATTTGTTGAGACGATGGACGACAAAAGAAGGAAAGGAAATATGAGAATCATGACAACTGAATTTATCCTTATAGAAATTAAGGAAGGCTTCTTTGATATCTTTTGGTGCGGATAACCACACTCCCTCATGCATGATTCCATTAATCATTTGGTATTTTATCCTAGAGTTAATGAGGCCGTGAAAGAACTTAGAGTTTTCATCACCTTCCACATCCCACTTAACTCTCGCTTTTTGAACTAGGTCCATCGATTCCAGATTCTCAAGATTATCTAGCTCTTGTAACTTGTTGATACGAGTAGCTTTTTCGTCATCTGAAGCGTGCCCATCGTCTATTTTTTTTCCAAATCCCTCAAGGTAGCCAATAAAGAAGCTTTCCTACTAAACTCGGTCTCTTTAGTGTGGGAATACCAAAGCTTAAGATGAGATTTAAGATCTTTAAGTTTGATATGGAGAGGCTTTGAAAATTCAGAATCTTCATCTGTGATTACAGCCCACCTGTCTTTAACAAAAGCTTTGAATTCCGGACGATTGAACCATGAGTGAAAAACTTTGAAAGGAGTCGGACCAAAATCATGATTCTTCGAATGTAAAAGAATAGGATTATGGTCTGACCAAACTCTATCAAGAGCAACAACCTGTAAATTCGGGTTATCGTGAATGACATCATTTGAAATGAGAAAACGGTCTAACTTGCTCATCTTAGAACCGACCTTGTTCATCCAGGTGAAGTTTCTGCCGCCCATAGGGAGATCAATCAAACCAATGTCCTGAATGAAATCATTGAATATAGCTGCATCTCCGCTAGAGAAAATAGAACCAAACCTTTCTGATTCATATCTAACTTCGTTCAGATCACCAAATAAGATAACTTTTCCAGGATGATTGAGAATGAAATTACGTAAAAAAGACCATAAAGTTGATTTATCAGGTTGGTGTTGAGGACCGTACACATTGATGATGTAGAAGACCTCCTCCACGTTCTTTCGTTTTCCTTCCAAAATAATATAGTTGTCGCTACACCACATTCTCTTTTTGATAAAGACGTTAGGATCCCACAAAGTAACCAAACCACCTGATGTACCTCTAGCCATACTACACCCGTAATCAAAATTGAAGTTTCCCCACATAGATCTTAGTTGGAAAAGTTCCAATTTAGTCATCTTTGTTTCTTGGATCCCAAGGATCTGAATGTTGTGTTTAAAACATAGATCTTTGATCCAAACGCGCTTCTTACGTTTCTTAGAACCCCGAATATTAATAGAAAGAATATTCATTTATCAACCATGGACACACCTATTCCATTAATCATCTTCCTAAGAGATTTTTTGCAACCTCTGACATCGTAACCAAGAGCCCCACCCACTTCAATCATTCGATTCATTTCGTCAAGGAATGAAAAACCTTTCAACTCTTTTCTTCTGAAATTACCAAAAGAGGTGGAACATTTACCTAATCTTGAGGAGTTGGACGCTCTAGGGTACTCTTTGTTCTCCTTGATAAAATTTTCAAAACCTGGGGGTTTAGAGGTGTCCGAGATACCTTCTTCAATAGACTTGTCATCTTGTGTAGCAATGTGTTCATCTTTAAACAGGTCCAAGGGATGAAGATCACCTTCTCTTGCTACTTGATGTGTAGTTTCTTCTTTGACATCTTTCAAAGTTTCAGGAAATATGAAACTTTCTGATTTGTGCATATGTGTGGAAGTTTTCAGAATGTCATCCTCCTCTTCAACTTGTTGAACAAAATCATCAAATACCCCATTTGGATCTGCTACACCATGCTCGTTAGAAGAGCTACGTTCTTCAATATCATGTTCATCTTCAGAATCGTTTGAGTCCATGTCATTTAAAATTTAAGTACTCCAAGTACCAATTTCTTTGACGTGGACTTGAAATTCAACACCTTTGATATCAACATTAACCTTTTCAGATATAAGAGATTGAGATTTTGTTAAAATACAAGCCCTACCTGAACTCATGGAATCTTCTGCATCATCGTCAAAGAAGTTAAATTTACCTAAAAGATTAGCAACTTTTTTGAAGGCACTTGATCCCCATGCACACAATGGAAGTCCGCTAATTTCAATCTAAATCATCCTTTCATCAACAACGAAAGAAGGTGAAGGATCTTTAATGGAAGTCCAAAGTTTCAGAGAGTCATTGGATTTGAAGGCATCACATGATTTGACGAATAAGAATTGAATCCACACCCATAATCCTCCTACATAGTGAATCTTAACGTCGATAACCCTTTATTTTGACAAACTCGGTACATGTTACTAATTGTATCAATCTCTTTAACTTTAACCATAACTAAAGAAGACGTATCTTCCACATTAATGATATCATCTTCACTTAGTTGAATGCTTTTAACGTTATCAAACTTATTTTGGCCAATCTCTTTGGTACTTGTTTCAGCGTGAGCTACTGAGGCATATGATTTTTTGGGGGGTATCTCAGAAGAAACATTAGTGCTAAGATTAGGGCGAGGTTGAGCGGTTCTAGGCAACTGAAAGTTCACTGAGTGTGGTTTATTAAAAGAACTCGCATCATTTTTAGGGTTACGTTGGAATCTAGCAACCGCGACAAAAACGTGGTAATTCCCAATCCAAACATTAAAAAGTGATTTTGCAAAAACCTCTTCATTATGAACTCCCAAAAACCTAACGAAACCGAAATGCTTACCTTGTTTGGATCTTTTATTTGTGATGAAAGCATCAACTATGCGTCCAAAAGATTGGAATTCTTTCCATAAGTTCTTAGCATCTAGCGAATTGGGGAAAATTCGTGACATAAAAGGACGTTGCAATTTTCTCTACATCTTTGACGAACGGATTGACAATTGGTTTTGATTGTTGATGATTGTTCTTACCAAAAACCCAGGTCCAACCATTGGGATCAGTGGATCTTGCCATAACAACACCGGAATCAAGACTAATCCCTATGCTCTTAGGGTAAAAAAACACCTAACTCGCTCGTTATGAAATCAATCAACAAGTGACTAATCTCAATTGCAGGGGTTATAACAATTCTTACACGAAAGAGGTAGTAGATCACAATGATTTGAGAATGAGAAGCAGAATCGCCGCCATTAGGGTTTTTTTTAGATCAATTAGATGTTTCTCTTAAAATGTTAACTAGTTTTAATACCCGTGCACGCACGATGTTTAGACATTAAATTTTAATTAAGTGTTAACTTTGCAAGTGTTGTTATTTTTCGTATTTGCATATTAAAAGTCTTTTTGTACCATTATTTCAGTAATTGCCTTAATTTAAACAATTGTAACAGTTATAATATCTATTTTCTAAATGTTAATCATAATGTTTGCCAATTTACATTGTTGTGTGTTAATAATAATTTAGCCGTATTTAATACTAAAACTCATGATAAACTTATAAAATGGATTAACAATGAGTCATTATTAAACGCATATAATAAAAATAATTTTTTTCCCGGATATTCTTAGTTAAACTTATAAAAAGGAAAAACACACTACAAGAAAAAGTAGAACAGGTGACGATGTTTTCCCGGGCGACATTTGTCGCCCGGGAAAACCCACTAAACGACAAAAGTCTGTCCGACGTGGCACAAATTCTGATAGACTTTTTAGTCAAAGTTCGAAGAAGTTTTCCCGGGCGACATGTCGCCCGGGATAAGTTGGTATAAAATTTGACCAAAACATCAAGTTATATAATATGATAGAAAAAAAAACTATTAAACATGAGACCGAAGAAATTAACCCGAACAAAAAAAATGCTCCGCAATAACGCGCGAAAAAATAACGCCCGCAACAACGCGCGGGTAATCTTTGCTTGTTATTAGAACAAAAAAGAACTAGCAAGGCGTTAGTAATACAAAGGTGATTGAAGCCAATCGTTCCAGCTAATACAAAGTTTACCTCTAAATTTAAGTCAAGAAAAAGAGACAAGACAAATAAAATCACATTTCCTCATAGAATGAGAGTTGAATGTGATATTGTTTCTATAACGCCAGAGAGTCCAACAAGAAGCCGCAAAGATGGTATAAGCCCGAGACTTTTGTCCTTAGAAGCACACCACAAATTAAACCAAGAATCCCAGTCTTCACTCGAGCAAAAGAGAGGGAAAGTAGAATGCAGTCCAGATCGAATAGTTAAACAAGACGCCAGACAGCAAATGCGTTCACACTTAAGAAGATCGGAGCATTTGGATTCTCAGCATGCTCATTGCACACCATACAAGAAATCGAATTCGAGGTCTAACCACGAGGTACGGTAAGACGATTAGGAGGAGCTATTTCAAACATACGCCACATGACAATATATTAACTTTTTGGGATCAACGAGTACCACGAGTGCTAAGGATAACTGAGGTAGATGAAATGTCATCAATGAACCTCCTAACCATAATTACCGAGCAATACCATCAGGAGAGACTCCAATGCAAGAATCTAATCAGCCAACCGTCCTCATCCAAATTAGCAATGTCGAGAATGAGCTTATCGAATTCAGATTTTGATCTACCTGTAGCAAGAGGCCTATTCCAGTCCCAATGTTTAAGAGCCGTTGCAAATTCGATTTTAATGTAAACAATTCTTTTAAAGTTTGCAAGGTGAAATAGCCTATTATACCTGATACAAAGGGGCACATTACCCAGCCAAGTGTCCTTTCAGAATCTGATGGAAGAGCCATCGCCAACTCTAAAATGAATGGAGCTAAGAGGGCTTATACCACTCGAATGAAGATGATTACTTGTTCCAACTATGCTTGCCCAAACCCCATCCGTCTGACAACCTCTAAGATTAACGCCAGCTTCTCACGCATATAACTTTAACACATGACCCAAAGTGGCATAAGGAGTTTTGAAAGAGGTGCCATCTCTATTTCAGAAGAAGAGCCTTATTGAAAGCACTGAGGCTCCTAATTCCAAGCCCACCTTTATCAAGTGAAGCCAAGATATTCAAACCAATTAACCAAGGCATTATTTTTATAATTCACAGACAACCCCAAAAAATTAGCGCGAATGTCGTTACAAGGAAATAACAACCGATTCATGTGCCTTAAAATGGACAAAGTAATAGATGCCTATACATTCCAAGGCCCGATTTGATTAAAGTCATACGACCTCTATGGAAAAGCAATAGTGTCCTTCCATCTTGACAAGCGAGCTTTAAAACGATATGTGATAACCTGCCAGTTTACTATGCGACGCATGTTCGAGCCAATAGGAAGACCAAGATAGGAAAATGGAAGAGAACCTGCTTCACAGCCGGTGCAAGCAGCCATGGAAACAATCTCACTACTCAAGACAACAACTCTAAAAACATTCGATTTATGAATATTAATCTTGAGACTGGAGGCAATGTAGAAAACGTTGAGAATCCGAATAAATTTTCAAGATCAGACTGGTTCCATTTCGAAAGGAAATGACATCGTCTGCATAAAACAGAGATGGAAACTATGAATGTTGCGAACCTAATTTTAAACCCCGTGGAGCATGATGGCAGTCTATATCGTCATTAAGCGCCTGTGTAGGCCTTCCAGACAATGATAACTAAGAAAGTCGATAAAGAATTCCCCCTTTATCGAATCCTCTCTTTAAAGAAAAACTCAGAAAAAGATTCCCATTTAATAAGAAAAGAAGTCCCTAGCCGACATTAACAATTTTTTAATCTAGTTAGCCACATAATACCAAATCCTAGCTTGTTAAGAACATAATCAAGGTATCTCCAACTAATAGAATCAAAGGCTTTTTCAAAATCTACCTTAAATAACATCAGCTTCTTATTTCGTTTCTTGTACCAGTCGATAACTTTGCTAAGGATAAGGGGACCATCTATAATTTTCCGACCTAAAATGAAGGCGGATTGCTCAGGGCTAATGATAGAATCAATGACCTTCGATAATCTATTTGCTAAAAATTTTGCATTAATTTTGTAGTGGACACCAATAAGAGAAATAACCGGTATCTTTGATAAAAGAAAAGAACAAAGGATTAGTGACCTTTATGAAAAAGAGGTAAATGAAAGCAAGTTTAGCACCGTGAGGAAACATACAATAAGAGAAGAAATTAACCACGAACCTATGAATATCATGTTTCAAAAGATCCCAAAATTTTTTAATAAACATGAACGAATAACCATCCAAACCTGGAGCTTTATGACTACCACAATCCCAAACCACCATTTTGATTTCATCCATAAAAACCATGTCTTTAAGAAAATCACGATCAGATTTGTTAAGACGATGGACCGGGACAAAAGAAGGAAAGGAAATATGAGAATCATGACAACTGAATTTATCCTTGTAGAAATTAAAGAAGGCTTCTTTGATATCTTTTGGTTCAGATAACCACACTCCCTCTTGCATGATTCCATTAATCATTTGATATTTTCTCCTAGAGTTAATGAGGCCGTGAAAGAATTTAGAGTTTTCGTCACCTTCCACATCCCACTTAACTCTCGCTTTTTGAACTAGGTCCATCGATTCCAGATTCTTAAGATTATCTAGCTCTTGTAACTTGTTGATACGAGTAGCTTTTTCGTCACTGAACATGCCATCCGTCTATTTTTTTTCCAATCCCTCAGTAGCCATATAAGAAGCTTCCTACAAACTCGATCTCTTTAGTGTGGGAATACCAAAGCTTAAGATAAGATTTAAGATCTTTAAGTTTGATATGGAGAGGCTTTGAAAATTTAGAATCTTCATCTGTGATTACAACCCACCTGTCTTTAACAAAAGCTTCGAAATCCAGATGATTGAACCATGAGTGAAAAACTTTGAAAGGAGTCGGACCAAAATCATGCTTCTTTGAATGTAAAAGAATAGGATTATGGTCTGACCAAACTCTATCAAGAGCAACAACCTGTAAATTCGGGTTATCGTGAATGACATAATTTGAAATGAGAAAACGGTCTAACTTGCTCATCTTATAACCGACCTTGTTCATCCAAGTGAAGTTTCTGCCTCCCATAGGGAGATCAATCAAACCAATATCCTAAATGAAATCATTGAATATAGCTGCATCTCCGCTATAGAAAATAGAACCAAACCTTTCTGATTCATATCTAACTTCGTTTAGATCACCAAATAAGATAACTTTTCCAGGATGATTGAGAATGAAATTACGTAAAAAAGACCATAAAGTTAATTTATCAGGTTGGTGTTGAGGGCCATACACATTGATAGATTATAAGCCCTTCCTCCACGTTTATCATTTCCTACCAAATTAATAAGTATTGTCGCCACACCACATTCTCTTTTTGAAAAAGACGTTAGGATCCTACAAAGTAACCAAACCACCTGATCTACCTCTAGCCATAGTACACCCGTAATCAAAATTGAAGTTTCCCCATATAGATCTTAGTTGGAAAAGTTCCAATTTAGTCATCTTTGTTTCTTGGATCCCAAGGATCTGAATGTTGTGTTTAAAACATAGATCTTTGATCCAAACGCGCTTCTTACATTTCTTAGAACCCCGAATATTAATAGAAAGAATATTCATTTATCAACCATGGACACACCAATTCCATTAATCATCTTCCTAAGAGATTTTTTGCAACCTCTGTCATCGTAACCAAGAGCCTCACCTACTTTAATCATTCGATTCATTTCGTCAAGGAATGAAAAACCTTTCAACTCTTTTCTTCTGAAATTACCAAAAGAAGTGGAACATTTACCTGATCTTGAGGAGTTAGGCGATCGTCGCACTCTTTGTTCTCCTTGACAAAATTTTCAAAACCTGGGGGTTTAGAGGTGTTCGAGATACCTTCTTCAATAGACTTGTCTTCTTGTGTAGGCATGTTCTCATCATTTAAACAGTCCAAGAAGAAATATCACATTCTCTTGCTACTTGATGTGTATTTCTTCTTACATCTTTCAAAGTTTAGAAATATTAACTTTTGATTTGTGCATATGTGTGGAAGTTTTAGGTAATGCCATCCTCCTCTGTCCACTTGTTTGAATACAAAATCATCAAAGACCCAATTTGGATCTCTACGTCATCTCGTTAGAAGAGCTACGTTCTTTCATATCACGTTCATCTTCAAATCATTTGAGTCCATGGTACATTGTAAAATTTGGAGTACACCAGTACCATTTCTTTGACGTGACTTGAATTCAACACTTTTTATATCAACATTAACCTTTACAGATATATAACTGAATTTTGTAAAATACAAGCCTACCTGAATCTCATTGAACGTTCTGTGCATCATCGCAAAGAAAGTAAATATACCTGTTACAGAATAAGACAACTGTTTTTAAAGGCACTTGATCCCCATGCACACACTGGAAGACCGCTAATTTTCAACTAATCATCCCTTTCATCAACAACGAAAGAATGTGAAGGGTCTTTAATGTAAGTCCAAAGTTTCAAATATCATATGGATTGAAGGCATCACATGATTTGGACGAATAATATTGAATCCACACCTATAATCCTCCTACAAAATTACACTAACAACGATAAACCCTTCATTTGACAACCACGTACATGTTATAATTGAACAACAATCCTTTATAACTTTAAACCAAACACAGAAGATATATCTCCACATTAATGATATACATCTTCACTTAGTTGAATTGTTTTAACGTTAACAAACTTATTTTGGCGAATCTCTTTGGTACTTGTTTCAGCGTGAGCTACTGAGGCATATGATTTTTTTTTTTGGGGGGGGGGTATCTCAGAAGAATCATTAGTCTAAATAATAGGGTCGAGGTTTACGATTTGCTAGGCAACTGAAAGTTCACTGATATTGTTTTATTAAAAGAACCCCATCATTTTTAGGTTATCGTTAGAATCTATCAACCGCGACAAAAATTTTGATAATTCCAATCCAAACATTAGAAAAGTGATTTGCAAAAACCTCATCTTATGAACTCCCAAAAACCTACCAATTCCGAATGCGTACCTTGTATGGATCTTATATTTGCTATGAAAGCACACTAAGCTCAAAAAAAAGATTGCGGAATTCATTCCATAAGTTCTTAGTCATCTACGAATTGGGAACCATCGTGACTCAAAAGGACGTTGCCATTTTCCTACATCTTTTGACGAATGGATTTTTGACCATTGGTTTTGATTGTTGAGGATTGTTTTCTTACCAAAAACCCAGGTCGCAACCATTGTCTCAGTGGCGACCTTTCCATACCACCACCGAATCAAGACTAATCCCTATGCCTTTTAGGTAAAAAAATCACCTCACCTCGCTCGTTATGAAATCAATCACCAATTGACTAAGTCTCAATTACAGGGGTTTATATCAAACCTTATCTCGAAAGAGGTAGTTATAACACAATGAATTGAGAATGATAGCAAATCTCCGCCATTAGGGTTTATTTTTGGATCTATTAGATGTATTCTCTTAAAATGTTAACATGTTTAAAACCCGTGCACGCACTTGATTTTAGACCTAACATTTAATAAGTTTAATTTTGGCAAGTGTTGGTTATTATTCGTATACTATAAAAGTCTTTATAATACCATTAATTCATATAATGCCGTAATTTCACATTGTAACAGTTATAAAATCCTATTCTAAATGTTAAATCATAAAGTTAGTCCAATTTACATTAATAAGTAATTTACCGTATTTTCCTACTAAAACCCGTGATAAACTTATAAAATGGATTAAACAATGCGTCCTTATTAAAACGACATATAATAAAAATAAATTTTTTCCAGGCTATCATCCTTAAACTCATAAAAATAAAAAAAATGAGTTGTTCGTAATAAGTACAACATTCGTATAATAATTTATAATACCATAATATTCGTAGTTTTCATAATTTGTGCTTTCATTTACATATTAATAATCTTATGCATATATATGTTGTATTTTAAAAACAACATATATGTTATATTTTTAAAATATAAAGTCTAGATGTATAAAGTTTAAGAGGTTATTTGTTTATTATTTGAAGTTATTAAAAAACATGGAAATATATAAATTTATACTTAACTCCATATTATTTATTTAAAATTCAACCACTAAAGTTTTACTAATTACCTCATTTTTTTCTAAGTTTTTGTTTTCTTAAATTTAACACATATATTTTTATGTATTTTTTCTCCGCAAAATTCTTCTATTAAAAATTTCAATTTTGACCAAATTGGATTCAATTTTAACTTTTTTTAACCAATCAGATTGCACGATTTTACTTACGTGTCAAAATCAAGCGGTTGAGTTGATCCAATTTTTTTATAAGATCAAATCTTATAAAATACTCTGAAATGATGTAATTCTTTTATTATATAAAAAATTCTACACATTTTTTCACCCAATCTTAGAAAGTCTTCTCTCAAAACGTTAAATCTACATATTACTCGCACTTCAAAATATGTACAAGATTATTTTCCTACATTTGAATATAGGGTATACAAAAATTAAAATTTCTAAAATTCTTCTTAACTATTGTTGTATACAAAAAATGATAGCACTTATTAATGTGCACCAAAACATATACTTTTTCTACACAAAAAGTGTAATGATCAATTTAGTACATGTCTAGAAGTGTGAATAATCTAAGAAATTTGTTCGTATTTTTTCAAAGTGTGTAGAAATAAAAGTGAATTGTTGATAAATTGGTTGCGGTGCCTATAATGTTTATTCATAAATAATAGTGTCTCAATGTTTTGTAAAGCTATAGTTTAAAAATATTTTCCTTCGACATAACATAATCTCAAATATAATGCTAGTCATCATTATGTTTAGAGATAATCTCTGAATTTATGACTAAAGTCATAAATTAAAAAGCATTGCATGATATTAGAATCTGTACGTGTATATATATGAAAGCTCATTTGGAATCAAGAAACACAATCCTCACCAATCTTCCACCAATATTTCTTTGCTTCTTTAGCCCAAATATTCTTACCATGCCAAAGGGCAACAAAAAGAATGAGTATATACAGAAAGATGGAGCAAGAAAAGCAACCTACAACAAAAGGAAAAAGGGCCTATTCACAAAGTTAGACCAGATAACCACTTTATGTGAAGTCGATGCCTGCGCCATTATTAATGGCCCGTATAAACCTGGTTTTGAGGTATGGCCTAATGATGAGGGTGTCCTTAGTGTTCTGAACAAGTTCATGTCCATGTCTGAAATGGATAGAACCAAGCACATGGAGAATAAGAACTGGTATCTCGAGAAGAGGATCAAAAAGGCCGACAACCAAATCAGGAAGCAGATGATCCTGAATCGAGGTTTGGAGATGGACATCCTGATGTCTGACTGCTTGAGTGGCAAAGTCTCGGTGTCTGATCACTTGAACTCACGTGATAAGCAGGATATTTCTTCACTGGCTGATAAAAACCTCTTGGAAATTGATGAAAGGCTTGAGCTTCTGATCAAGAATGGGACCCCTGCAGACGCACCACCACCACCGCCACCTCAACCACCAAAGGATATGGAGTGCTATGTCCCAGTGATGGAAAACCAGGGAGCTCCAAATGAATCAGGAACTAGTTGGTACCCAACAGACTGGTTGCAGGATAATATTTGGGACGATCTTATTCGAGGGGATGGGGCATCTTCCTCAAAAACAACCTAAATCTATCTTTGTTTGAATGACTTCCATAAGAGACTGGTTTCTCATTATGAATAATGCGCGCGATATATAAGAGCTAGACTGGTTTATGGTTATGAATAATGCGCGCGAATTTCCGTTACTTTTGTGCTTGCTTTTATTTATTAATGTTTTTTTTTTGTACTGTATTAACGTCAGTTTCGTTGGCATTCAGTTATTGTAGTTTCATCTTTTGCGTTGCTATTTGAATCCAAGCAAGTACTTTCTATTGTATTAACGAATTTGGTATTCAATCAGGAACATTTGTTAAAGATACTAGACACTAGTCAATATATCTAAATGGACAATCTATAAAATATGGACATTTAGTTCTAAGATACGGATTGTATTTTTACATTAACACCTCAGATAATTGAAAACTTTCAACAGAAAAAATTAGCAATAAATGTTGTGGTTATAAAGAAATAAATGATAACTACTTGGTGTTGCAATCCCTTATTCATTTGTAAATAGGAACTGGTTTTTTCTGCAGTTGCTGTTTGTCCTCAGTCTTATTGTTATATAAGAAAAAAAGAATTCAGGTGTTCAAAAAAAAGTCCCAACTGTATGAGAAGAATCACCCAGCTTGTCCTCGGTCTTGATAGTATTCTGAAACTCATATTATGGCTGTATGACCAGCAACAAACCCATGTCATGATTTGCAGATGAACCTGGACATTTAATTTGCTGATGTGGACCAATATATCAGGATTATATTACCATAAATGTCACGCAGATAGCATTTACAAAACTTTAGTGGCAATAATAGGGAAATGCATTTACACAAGGCTGTCAAAGTATCCTACCAGTTTACCAGCAAAAAACGTGTAGTATCGTGGTAGGATCGCATATGAGGTGGGATCGTAAGTGGGATCGTAGAATCGAACGTACACTCGTAGGATCACGTGCCGATACGAGTTTACTAAGCTAATATCTATCTTATGTTTCTCGCTAGTTTTTAGCCCATTATTTTCTTAGGCCCAACAAATTAACAAAATAAAAATACTAACTAAACATTGACGGTTCATTTTCTATTTTATAATGATACTAAACTTAAGTATCTACTTTCCCAAATCACAATTTCAAGATGAAAATTAATGGTCTTCTTCTCATCTTCTCATAATCTAATTGGTAGGATCGTACGATCGTGATTCGATCCTACGATCTCGATCCTGCAATAGTCGTGCGCAAACCGGTTAACCAGATCGGTTGGTATGGGGTCAAACAGGAAACAGTTTGGTCAACAAGGGGGAAAAACCGTTTGAGGAAAAAACCCCAAACCGGTATCTTAACGGGTTGTCGTTGAACCGGTTTGCCGGTTGGAAAACCGGTTCGGTTCGGTTCACGGTAAAAATCGGTTTGGTCGTTTTTTTATTTTTTTATTTTTTTTTTATTTTTTGTGGTGATATACTATAAACTGAATAACCTTCAACTTTTATTTAATACAACCATAATATTACATAAACGGAAATAAACATTAAGGGAAATAAAACATAAAGGAAATCATCACAAACATGAAGTAAATTACAAACATTTAAATACTACCACAATACTAGTTAGTAACATGTGACATAGACCCATCATGTCCATTCCGGTTTGGTCATCTTCGGCTCCGTGACTCATCATATAATTCATGCCGTGGTTCTCCTTGACAAGGCCGTCGCTACTAGCATTCTAAACGCAAATTTCTTGATCGTAAGTTGAGTGGCTTCAATTTTGTTGCACCTCGTCATTAAAGACGGTATCTTCTTTGCCTTTCTTTCTAACGTCTAAGGTTAGTTGAGCGATGGCATTGGATGGTGTCTGTTGCATTGTTTATCGCTCTTGTGACGTACTATTCGTCGCTGATCTGTCAAGACCACATGCACATCTCTAGTAAAAGAAACTGTTGTGGAGTTAGTCTTGTTCTTCGGCAGTGTTACTAAACAAAACCTCTCACTTGTTGAAACTCTGGATGGATGTCAGCAAGCTAACGATGAGCTGCGACTCACTCACAGAGAAACTATCTCCATAGCCATACGCGGGACTCTGAACAGGAAACTGATATTTTCCTTGCTGTGTTTCCTAATCTCTCTCACCTAATACTTCAAAAGTTGCAATGTCCTTAGGATGAAAGATGGTGAGACACAAAAATCCGCTGTGAGTTAGTGCTCATACTCGTGAGTACATTGTAGAGATCATTCCTTGCCTTTTTTTTTTTGTTCCGTTTATGTCCTTTTAAACCGGTGTAGCAAACGAGCATAAGGGATGCACGAACTCACCCGATGAAGGAACCCCACCAATTGTTGATGAGTTATGGGTGAGTTACCATTTTTGGATAATACATATTATACAAACCTTGAAAAGATTGTAGAAACCAATCCAAGACCTATTGCAAAACCATAATTTTGTAAACTCAAGTACTACTTATATTCTCGATAAGATAGTCTACCCCGGATACATTAAAACATGGATTTAGAGCGGCTGAACAAGTAATTATCGGTGGCATGTTTTCAAAATACTTCTTAAGTTTTTTCTTCATTAGTTTAACCATACATGACAACAACCCCCCCTCAAGTTCTAAATCAGATAATTTGCAACTAATGAAAAAAATATGTTGAAGTACCAATGGAGATGTTGGGTAGTAAACCCCCGACAAAATAACCGTAGCATTTTGAAACACTTCAAGTAATGGGTTTAACGTTTCAATCATAACCCAAATATTCCACCGGAAAGTTTTTTTAAAATCCATCTCTTACCATTCTTATTGACCCAAAATTTCATGAAAATACGCCATAGGTGGTTTTCTGTTTCAAACCACTTCGAAACATTCATAAAGTGGTGTTTCCAGCTGTGTATCAACGTCCCAAAATTGGTGAATAACAGGGTTTATCTGCCATCCCTTACAGATTCTAATATTGCGGTTTTCGGATTTTATTTTATCACAAGATTTAAAAACATCTTTTAACATTTGTTTGAATACTCTTTTCATTTGATTAGTTATGGGGACCTTTTTTAAACCAGATTGCCACAACCAATGTTAATGATTTGTTGCTTACACAACGACTATGTTAAAAACCTACCCGGCCATGGTGGGTTGTATTTTTAATATTTAGGGTTTTTTATGGCGCTTGTGTTTGTTTGCTAGCATTATCCAAAGAAATTGAATAATTTTTTTCTTGCATACATAAATGACAAATACTTTTTCAAACATTATACTTCATGTTTGTACACTTTGTGGAGGACGGTCGGAAATTTTCGAATGAAATGACCCGCTTCATCATTTGACAGTACTAGGTTCAACCAATGTGCGAGGGTAAACACACATGTAAGAACCATGAGGCAATTATGATGAGCGGGACCTAATCCGTTGTTAGGGTTGACCCTAGTATTTAAGTTCAGCCAAAAACCATCATTTATTGCTTGTTTAGCGCTATCCCATAATTTCATTTGCATCACGTTTGAGAGTTAGAACGACTTAGATGAGTTATCTTGGTTGCATTAGTGTTCTGGAACACAAGCGTTGTCTGCTCGTGTCAAAGTGGTGAAATTGTAACCCTCTTTGGAATCACCAATCTCCGCGAATTGTTCACGATGATAATCCGATTTGTAATTGAAAATTTGCTCCATCTGCACCCATCGACGTTTGCCACCGCTTTCGGATTCTGATTCTGCTGCGCATTAATAACTTCACAATGCGGATGAGTTATATGATCTTCAACGTGTGTTTGGAACCCTCCGAGAAGAAATGAAAACAATACTTGCATTGAACTTTTTTCTGACCGTTGGTCATAATGCACATGTTGAAGTCTTTCTAAACTTCGGGGGTTCGATTGGTTGGTATGATTTCACGAATTGTCAGTGCACTTGTTGAACCAGCACCGGTGGTAGTTGAGGCGGATTCACTTGCCATTGAGGTGGATAGGTTTTTGAATTTGCTTAAGAAGGATTGTATGTAATGTAAGTTGTGATTTACAATGTATATATAAACAACCCTTATTTTTAGCACAAGAAAATCATGATAGGGATAAGAAAATGAGAAAAGGTGTGATTCCCCGGGTCCTCCATTGTTTAACCCCATCTCAAGATAAGATAGATAGTGATAAGAAAAATCAGAAAAAGGGTGATTCCCGGGTCCTCAATTGTCTCACACATCGGTTCCGGTCCAAACCGGTTTTGACCCGGTTTGAAAATAACACCGTAGGTGGTAAACTGGTTTTTCTATTGGAAAGCATTACGGTTCCAACGCCCGGTTTGGCCATTAAAAAACCGAACCGGTTTGGTCAAAACCGGGGTTGACCGGTTCGGTTTTCGGTTTCGACCCGAAACCCGGTTTGTGAACCGGTTTTTTTGCCCATCTCTATCCTGCAAAGACAAAAACGATCCCAGGTGAGATCGCGAGTTTGATAGTGCTAGGTTAAAATAAAAATTAGCAGATGATTATTGTTATGATTTTTTGCCTAGTTGAACATATTTTCAATGAGGATACACGTGTGTCCATGTCTGAAATGGATAGAACCAAGCACATGGAGAATAAGAACTGGTATCTCGAGAAGAGGATCAAAAAGGCCGACAACCAAATCAGGAAGCAGATGATCCTGAATCGAGGTTTGGAGATGGACATCCTGATGTCTGACTGCTTGAGTGGCAAAGTCTCGGTGTCTGATCACTTGAACTCACGTGATAAGCAGGATATTTCTTCACTGGCTGATAAAAACCTCTTCGAAATTGATGAAAGGCTTGAGCTTCTGATCAAGAATGGGACCCCTGCAGACGCACCACCACCACCGCCACCTCAACCACCAAAGGATGTGGAGTGCTATGTCCCAGTGATGGAAAACCAGGGAGGTCCAAATGAATCAGGAACTAGTTGGTACTCAACAGACTGGTTGCAGGATAATATCTGGGACGATCTTATTCGAGGGGATGGGGCATCTTCCTCAAAAACAACCTAAATCTATCTTTGTTTGAATGACTTCCATAAGAGACTGGTTTCTCGTTATGAATAATGCGCGCGATATATAAGAGCTAGACTGGTTTATGGTTATGAATAATGCGCGCGAATTTCCGTTACTTTTGTGCTTGCTTTTATTTATTAATGTTTTTTTTGGTACTGTATTAACGTCAGTTTTGTTGGCGTTCAGTTATTGTAGTTTCATCTTTTGCGTTGCTATTTGAATCCAAGCAAGTACTTTCTATTGTATTAACGAATTTGGTATTCAATCAGGAACATTTGTTAAAGATACTAGACACTAGTCAATATATCTAAATGGACAATCTATAAAATATGGACATTTAGTTCTAAGATACAGATTGTATTTTTACATTAACACCTCAGATAATTGAAAACTTTCAACAGAAAAAACTAGCAATAAATGTTGTGGTTTTAAAGAAATAAATGATAACTACTTGGTGTTGCAATCCCTTATTCATTTGTAAATAGGAACTGGTTTTTTCTGCAGTTGCTGTTTGTCCTCAGTCTTATTGTTATATAAGAAAAAAAGAATTCAGGTGTTCAAAAAAAAGTCCCAACTGTATGAGAAGAATCACCCAGCTTGTCCTCGGTCTTGATGGTATTCTGAAACTCATATTATGGCTGTATGACCAGCAACAAACCCATGTCATGATTTGCAGATGAACCTGGACATTTAATTTGCTGATGTGGACCAATATATCAGGATTATATTACCATAAATGTCACGCAGATAGCATTTACAAAACTTTAGTGGCAATAATAGGGAAATGCATTTACACAAGGCTGTCAAACTCGCGAGTAAACTCGTAGGATCACGTGCCGATACGAGTTTACTAAGCTAATATCTATCTTATGTTTCTCGCTAGTTTTTAGCCCATTGTTTTCTTAGGCCCAACAAATTAACAAAATAAAAATACTAACTGAAACATTGACGGTTCATTTTCTATTTTATAATCATACTAAACTTAAGTATCTACTTTCCCGAATCACAATTTCAAGATATAAACTAATGTTCTTCTTCTCATCTTCTCATAATCTAATTGGTAGGATCGTACGATCGTGATTCGATCATACGATCTCGATCCTGCAAAGACAAAAACGATCCCAGGTGAGATCGCGAGTTTGATAGTGGAAAATTAGCAGATGCTAAATGTGTGAAATAATAGCCTATAACATATACATACAATGAGTATACACATAGTTAACTCCTGGTTTTAAACGAGAAAGTAACGTATATTTTCATTAACACCAAACTAGCAAGATCCGAGAAGAAAAATACAATGATATGTGAACCGATACTTGTTTGGTTTGTATGCATAAAAGAGTTGGTTGAAATTGTATGATATGATTTCATAAAACTGAGTCTATGATTAACTTGAGGTTAAATGATAATTGCTAGAACGTGTTGAGAAAATGCATAATGTTGATGATATATAGAATTGACAAGTATTATGTAAGGTATCTTGTCTAAGTTAAAGGTAAATTAGATCGTGTGATATTGCGAAAGGCAATAGAAATTTTGATATAGAAAAGTCATATAACATGTTGTCAAGTATGTAAAGCAAGCTAGATAATGAAATTCTTGCATGAGTACGAGTGTGGTGTCGAAAATGTATAAGTGAGATGAGTTTATAATCTCCTTGCTTCAATGAAAGGGGACGCTGTTTCATTTAAATAATGAAATTATAAATCATCAAACTTATGTGTATTTGATATAATATTTGTATAAGTTTAAGAATTTAGATGTGAAAGCTAAAACGAGTTTATTTCATTTTATGAAATAAGTTAAGTGTATATTAAAATAAATGACTATGGTATGGTTAAGGTACGTAACCTATATGATGGGTAACGAGGGGCGGCTTAACCTTCTCGGAGGCCTAAAGCGAAGCCCTAAGACGGGGCCTTTTTATCGAAGTTATCTGCCGAAAAATCATTTATTTAAAATTTACCTTTCCAAGTTTTTATGTGAAATCTTTGATTAGTTTCTCGAAATCAATATAGTATGATATTTCATTTACAATTGATAATTGAGTCAATAAATCTCATTTTGGTGACACTTTAGATCGTTGATAACTTTTAATTAGTTTTAACTTCGAAATACTTTTTTCTGCTGAAATGGTTAACATTATTCTATACGCCATATAAGTATTACGAAAAGAGTTTACATGTATAATTTGATTAAGTTTATCAATGGCGTACCAATTTTTCACATGTATAACTTCTCTAAAAAGTAAAAACTATTAGTTTAAAAAATAGATCTATACAACAATTGTTATAATATGGCTTAAAGACCTTTTATGGTTCAAACAACTACCTTGTTAGCTTGTTATTATCTAAGACTTTTAAATTTTCAACACTAAATAGTAAAATGAAGATACCTTATACAATTTAAATTGGTCAAATTTACTTTCTAGTGGTGAAATAGCTTGATCTAAATGTATAAGAAGTAATCATTTTAAAAGTCTCTTCGCCGGTTTTTATAGTTCATTGTCAACATCATCATCATCATATTTTTTATTTCTACAAATATCTCGTTTTTCTTTCAAATTTTCATTCCACATTCATTTTTCTTTAGCAATTTCATTAGCGAAAACTAAAGCATCATTAAAAGCAACTTTTGATTGAAGAATGATACTCTCTCCATCCCATATTAAATGTTCACTATTGACTTTTTAAGTCTTTCTTTTTTAACTTTGACCTTATATATATTTGTTTGTGTTATGTGATAATTGATTAAAGTTATACCAATGAAAAATACATTTAAAACACAATCATTCATATATATTGCATCAAGTATTACATAACACAAACAAAAATATTTAAAGTTAAAGTAAAAAAAAAGACTTTAAAAAATCAAAGTGGACATTTAATATGAGACTGAGAGAGTATATGAGTAGATAAGAGAAAGCTATAGAGTGAAAAAATGTTTGTGGGTGTGAAAAAATAAACGTCCATTCATCAATGTAAATGGTTAATGGTTATTATCACACGACTTAATTTAACCTTTGTTTATTTTTCATGCAAAATATAGGTCTTTTATACTTAATATATTCGAGCTTAAACTTCTACAACTAGTAGACTTGAAAAAAGAAAAGTAGAAACAAAATGCCTAAAACTTTGATTATTTCACACTTATCAGCTAATTGGGGCTTTGAATAATCAGATTTTTAAAGATGACGGCAAAAAAACGTATGACTAACTTTATATATATACACCAAGTCATAGAAAATCAGGGGCCTTAAAAAATTGGGGGCCTAAAACCCTATCTTTACTTGCTTTACCCTTGAGCCACCACTGTGGGTAACTAAAATGTATGATTATGTGTTAAGTGGTTGATGTTAATTCCTAAATATGAATGTTATTCATGTGCTAGAAAGATAAGCCAGAAGGCCCAGAAGTGAGTATGATGTATGATTTAATAAATTTAACTGAGTGGTACTTGTTAAAAATATGTAAGAGTTAGCTTGGATATGATGCCATGACGTTGATCATAATGTAAACACTATAGAAGATATCATACCATATAGGTGGGAATGTAAGAATGATCGATATGGACTCTCGGTGACATAGTGCATCGACAGGTTTGAAAGATTTCGCGAGCCAATTATAGATATAGATAGATATTCTGAGGAATAATATGTCAAGTTTGACTTATATAAGGTCAAAAATAGAAAATTTATTTACATGACAAGTTTACCTGTTAAAGATTATTGAGACGAGTATAAGAAAATATGAATACTTCGGTAGAAATTTGGTGAAATAAAAGATTTCCGTGTAGCGAAAAATATGATGTCATGAGAAGGGGACAAAATTTTGTAGAATCTAAGTGTGAAATATTACGAATTTAGAATAGCGTGATAAGATTTAAGAAAAGAATAGAGCCAAATCCAAGGAAGATAGTCCAAAATTTTGTATGAGCTAGGAGTGACTTGGTTGATCGAATCCCTTGAAAGAGAAGGAAATGACAATAAGATACTATAAAGTTTTATGTTCAAAATTGGTTTTAAAGAATTAAAGAATATAAATTCCAAATTGATGCAGTAGAAATAGAATTTAAGACATAGAATAATAAACGGTGATTAAGGATGAGATTAAAGGTTGCTAGAGCAAGCAAGTTGTATTAGTGATATATGAATAAGTAATGAGCATTATATGTATGAATGGTGAGTAGAGAAATGAGCATTATATGTATCAATGGTGTATAAACAAACAAGATAAGTGTCGCAAATTGGTCGTAAGTTTCAAGTGAAATAGATTTTGGCGACGAAATCTTAAATAAGGGGGTAGAATTGTTACACCCTAAAATTGAAAAGTTATGATTATTATATGTTTAACATTTGAAAGTATAACGTAGTGTTTGGTATGATGTAATGAAAGTTGGAATGGAAACGGTTATTACGATTGAATGGAAAAACTTTGTTTGTTTACAATTATACAATGTAATGCTTCATTACAATGAATGCCCCATTACATCAAAAAATACCCTTTTCATTCCATAGGGGGGCCCTCCTTTTTTTTCATTACGTCCGTAATGTAATCAAAATTACATAAAAGTCCACCATTAACTAACCACATTAAATACAATTCTTATTAACTATGGACATTTTAGTCTTTTCTTATCGATTGCATTCCATCCTATCATACCAACCAAACATTATTAATAAAAGTAATGAATTATTACATTACATGATTTATTCTATTACGTCGCTTATTTCATTCATTTAACATTTCATTATGTTATATGATTGTTTAGTAAATGAATACAGCGTTGAAAGTCAAAAACAGGAATTCAAATTTAGAGGTCAAATGACTAGAAATGAGACAATTATGGACTTAGGGTATAAAGTGTCATAAAGTGATATTAGAGGGCCATATGTGTAAATTCGTATGAAATCAAACCTTTATAAAGGTTTCCATACACTTCTTCCATCAACTTCATGCAAAAAATATGAAAGTTATATGTGTGGGGTATATGTGGCGATTTTTATGATTTAGAGTTAGATTTGATGCGTTATTAATGCATTTAGTTGGTGCTCACAAACCATCTACCATCACTCCACGAATAGCAAGTTGACTACGCTTCTTATTTAAAATACCATGAAAATATTTGGAATTTTCATCGCCTTCGACCGCCCATTTGATCTTAGCTTTTTGAGCCATCTCCATAGAAATCAGCTTATCCACATCTTTTAGAGATTTACAAACCTCCGATCTCCTGCTCAAAATGTCCTCCGTCACATTACCTTTATCAATGATCGAATCCAAATTACCAAGCTCTTGCTCTAATATGTTTTTCCGATTTTTATCACTTTGCCTTAGTCGATTCCATACCCGTATTTTCAGAATATTAAAGCACCAAATTTGTAAATTTGTGTCAACCACATAACCCGTATCTTTTTTATATAATAAAAGAATTACATCATTTCGGAGTTTTCTATCAAATTGAATCTTATGAATTAAAAAATTGAACCAATCAGAACGTTTGATTTTGCCACGTAGGTAAAATCGTGCGATCTAATTGGTCAATAAAAAGTCAAAATTGAATAAATTTGGTCAAAATTTAAAACAATTGGTGGAGAAATATGATGGAGAAAAAAATCCCATAAAAATATATGTGTCAAATTTGTGAAAACAAAAACTTGAAAAAAGAGGAGGTAATTAATAAAACTTTAGTGGTTTAATTTTAAATAAATTATATGGAGTTAAGTGTAAATTTATAAATTTACAAATTTTATTATAACTTTAAAAAATAAACAAATAACCCTTTAAACTTTATACCCCTAGACTTTATATTTTAAAATACAACAAATGCAAACAATTTTTACTTCCAACAAAGATTTAACATTATTTAATCACATTCCAAATATACCCGAAGACTTTTTAGTGAATTTTTCATTGTCGGCATAAAATCATGTTGTACAACCAAAGAGAAAAACACTGAAGCACATAAATTATCGTAAATAAAGAAAAAAAGGTTTTCTAACTATTCATTGATGGGTTGGAAGAAATTACATTTCTTTTCTTTTGGTTTAATACGTACTAAAATTCTAACAATTGAATTTCTGAAAAAGTATTTATTTCATTGACATGTTTTCTAAAGTGGAAGTCAATGGTTCGAATATAACGAGGAGAAAATTAATCCCTTTGTGGCCTCGGAGGTTCACTTGAGCCGACTCCAGGCTACCTAAAAGGGTAGTTTCGCTGGAATTAGTTGGCTCACAATATCGAGTCCGAAGACAGGTAAATCAAAAGAAAAAAATTACTAATTATCCTACTACGTAATATATAAAATATTTAATAAATCTATTCTCTTCATAAGATTTCGATAATACTCTATACATAATTTATAAAACAGAAAAAAGAAAAATGATATATATTTAGAAAAACATAATGTCTAAGCCCCGTGCGTGCACGGGCATTAAAACTAGTGTAATTTACTCGAATGTATTACTCATCCGCTCTCAGAATAATTGTCTACTGTAAATGCACAACCTTTTCTATAATTACACACTCCGCTAATGAGCACGGGGAGCGGTCGTGTCAAACTTCTCGTGCCATAGAGAAAAAGTGGTGCCACGTCAGCAAAATGGTGTTTGACACCAGAATTGCTATGACACCAGAATTCAGCGGCATTGGTTGGCACCAGAATTTCTGGTGCCAAACTAATTTTTTATTTAAAAAACTTATAAAACTTAAATTAAATAATAAAACATTACATAAAACTAAACATTACATAGAAACTTAAACATTACATAAAAACTTAAATATCATAAAACTTAAACATTACATAAAAACTTAAATATCATAAAACTTAAACA
>BQNB010032970.1:0-14712 GCA_026074375.1 Tanacetum coccineum
TGTGAATTGAGAATCGGTTAAGTCCGTGATCGCGCGTTTTGAATGGGTAAAAAGATTTTGATTTGGGTTACTAAATCCTACTTGACATAATGATAAAGTAAATAAAAGCAAATAAACGAGCAAATCAGATAAAACAATTAAACATGTAAAGCATTAAACGATAACTAAAAAAACTAAAAAATTATAAAATGAAAAATGCTTGCTAAGTGACGTGAAATGTTCATTAAGTGCGTGCTTAGGTTTAACAAATTAAAATCCTTAGAAAACAAGTTTCAAGAAAATAAATGACAAGTATTAAATTGCATTAAAAATAAATGACGGAATGTAAATCGAAAAGAAAATACTAATGACTAATAATATATATATTTTTTAAATCTTTTTAAAACCGCACCTAAATTCCAAATCACTAATCACTTAACAAGCACTAATAAATCTACTCACTACTCATAGCAAAGTAATTCATTTTTATTCTAAGATACAATAATATATTGAAAAAGGGTAGAAAATGAAACCGAATTGGAGACCCGCAATTAAACGATTACCACCCGATTTATTTAGCTAAAACAAATATATAGAGTAGGGATCCAGTGAGAAGTAAATTAAAATAAGAAGTGATGAGAAGTGACTAAAACCACACATTTGAGATGCAACGACTTTCATTAGATGCATTTCTATTCATCTAGATGCACCATATAGAGTTTTGAAAGTTAATTTGATGTGTAGATGGTGCAAATTGATTTTTCATGATTTTGGCACATGTAGAGGACCAAAAAATAAAAGAAATCATGAAATGCATCTAAAATATGTTTATGCATCTAATTAAAAGCTAGAAAACACATTATGATGCATTATAATGCATCTAAGATTATAGAGATGCATCTAATTTAAGTCGATGCATCTCGGATATGCGGTTATAGTTACTTTCCTTCTTATTTTAAGAAACACTTCTCATTTGATCTGACTATTATATTATATATATATATTACTATTATATATGTATTATTTATCATATATATATATATATATATATATATAATAACTATAAACCGGCCCAAACACCCTCTTTGGAATCATTGACATTTTTTTACATATATATGTGTTATCCTCTTTTTTCTACATCATTCTCTCACACAGTATCATAAGAAAAAGATTTCCTGCTCTCCTCCTCTCTGCTCTAGTCGAACACCACAAAAACACCATCAAAACTTCACAAAAATTCCATCAATCACTTCCAATCACTCCTACATTACCTATATATTAACCTTTATTAATCCTTACAAAAGAAAACAACATGCAAGAAGTTTTTCAAGAATCTTGATTTTATTAGTTTCTTTGATTTTTGGGTAAAGAATAAGCTTGAGGGTGGAAGACTAGTGTTTTTACTAGATTTTGGGTTGTTTAAAATCAAGGGTTTGGTTATTTTGGTGTGTTTGGGTTTCGGCTAACACAAGGAACAAGAAGGGATTTTGCGTTGAATATTTTCCTTGCATCTACTAGCTATTGTGAGTCTCTTAAAACCTTCTTTGAGATTATTTTCTTATGATTTTGCATACATCTTAATTTTCATGCTTTGGAATCCATGTGAAATTATAATTAGTATATGCATATAATGGTGGAAGGATTATTGGTTTGAGGTGTTATTGGACGGAGATAGGTTAGTTAGGCGTATTTGTGAAGTTGTGATGTGGTGAAAATGGCGTTTGGTAGAGTATTGAAACGGGTCGTTCAATGCAGAAAATTACATCGCCCCTTTTGAGTGTCGTAAAAATGTTAAAGTTAAATTTTGATTTAAGAAAATGGTAGAGCTTGTTTTTACGATCGTTTCCATATAAGGATTGCCCCGTAACTCTTAAAAACGAAGTTTTTACGGCCAATTGAAGTAAGGAAATTTTTTACTAAAAATTCAGCTTTTCGGAAAAATAATAGTTGCTGTCGGATTTTCAAAAGGCTATTTTCATTACTTACGGGTCCGTTTCAGACTTCGGCCGAAACATGAAAGTTGTTCGGAATGCCGTTTTACTTCCTCGCGAGGATAACCAAGTCTAAAAATGAGTAATGACGGGTCTTAAAGCTAGAGCAAAATCTGCGTTTTTCTTTTTATTTAAATTGCATCAGATATGATATAAAGGCGTTTTCGTCCATTTCTATTGAGTTTTGGGTCTCGGGTAAAACTAAAAGGTTGTTTAAAATGCCGTTTTACCTTTTCATGGGGCAATCTAAGTTTAAAAACGCCTTATGACGGGTCAAAAACTCAAACACAAATCTGCGTTATTATAATAATTTTCTGCAGAAACTTGCAGTGGTATTTTGGTCATTTTCCATTGGGTTTCGGGTCTCGGCTAAAGCTAAAAAGTTGTCCGAAACATCGTTTTACATCAAAATGCTTTAGAGTCCGAGTCATGAAAATGTATTTTAGCAGGTCGTTTTGGACGGGTCAGAATTAAGAAAAATATATAATAAAAGTCAAACTTAGAAAAAGATGAATTATTTGCTGATTTTTGTCAAGAAGTGGTAGTTTGAGCGTTTTAGAGTCTATTTGAGCTTGTAAAATGTTAACGAATATATTTAGATGATATACTGTATATATTAATAGGTGCGTCCCGTTCACAATTAAAAATAGTAGGTCTATTTTTGGAAACTTTATATATATAAGCATAATGAGGAAAATAAGGATAAATATATGAGTTATTGGTTGGTCAGGGTTAACGAGAAACTTAACATTTTATTAAACAATATTAACATCTTCGAATATCCGAACTTTCCAGAAATGGAAACTTTCTAAAAATAGAAATTTTCAGAAAAGTGGCGTAAATTAATGTCGAGCATAATATTGTTAATGAGAGCGTCTTAATAAATAAAACTTAGGGCGCACATGTGGATTCCATAGTATGTAATTATATGTATGTGTAGTAAATATATTTACTTATGCAATTTATGCATTCTTCTCTCGGTCTTTATTTCTTCTAATCACGGACCACTATATTATAGGTCGCGGTTGAGACGTGGTCCGTTCTCTCCTTGTTGAATTTCTTATGTGGTCTAATATCTTGTTTGTAGATCCTTCATTTCGCATTGTGGCTTAAGGTGAGTTCATCGCCCCACCTTTTCTCTTTTAATGGTTTTCATAAACTGTTTTCGGGGTGAGAATACATCTCGTTTTACTAAGTAAACTTATTGATTTTTACTACATAAGCGTTACATGATTGTTTGTACTAAAAGCTTTTACTTACTTACTATATGACTTCTAAAACATGTACGATACATGGTTGTTTACTCATGAACTTACGAAAGCTTGATTTGCTACTATACGATTTGAAATCGTTGAATACCGATTTATGAAACTATAAGTTTTGAATATCTTACTTCGTGCAAAATTGAACACAAGTGATCTTATGGTATGTTGGACCCGATTATGAGATTATCCGCATGAGTAGCTATTTCCAAAGTCCTTAATTTCATGAACCGTTAATTACCTTTCAGGGTAAACGCTAGTACAAATATATAGATCTATTGGGCTTGACAACCCCGTCCGGGGTCTAAATCCATATTGAGAACACCCATGTCAAACGGACGTTTTGTATTGAGACAATTTAGGTATGGGGCAATAATACCTAGTATCAGGGGCAAATTTAGACATATATAAATATGTAGTGTTAATGTTCGGTGTCATGAGCTCAATGCGATAAAGATGAATTGATACATTGTATTCGTTGCAATGTCCCCTATTGAACTATACTTTTGTTCTAAATTGCTTTTACTCTATATTATAAACTTTATGGATTCACTGGATATTACTTGAATTATTAAATTACCGCTTGGATTTCAGAAATGATTCTTTAAAATGTTGTAACGCTACTTTTCTTACTGAAATATTACTTCAACTATTTCAATACTGCTTTTACTTAAACCTATGAATTTACCAACATTATTGTTGACATTTTTTCATGTATTTTCTCAGGTTATTATTTTGTTAGCTGAGCATTTGGGGCATTCGAGTCGCGCGTATATATTTTTGAAGGATTTATTATTTGAGTACCATTCAACAAATGTTTTAAAAATGTGTTCTATTACATTACAAATGGGACCTGTTGTAACTCTGATATTGTATAAAAATTATCGAATGGTTGATTTTTCAAAATGTCTCACTTAGAGTCGTTTTTTGTAACTTGTGTGTATGAACTATGAAGTAGCACCCCAAGTGGTATTCCGCTGCGTTGTGATTTTGGGGGTGTTACATTATTATTCTTGTTTAATTTTAACTAATTTTACAAAATGGGCGTGTTTTGCATAAATTATTTATTTTTTTCGTTCGGTTTGACAATTTGTTCGTGATGAAGTGTCACAACGATAGCGCTATGTATTACTAGTCGTTGATGATTCAAGTTTTGGTTTTGGGTTAAACTAAATCGAAACAACAGTTTAGATAGAAATTTGAAATAAGATTGATGCCACAACTTTTGCGAACTTAGTCGGAATACAATATGTATCATTGATGTGTATCATCAGTTTTTTTCCACGTGTTCAAATTTACTATATGTATAAGTTGGGTGGTCGTGTATTAACTAAATATTTGTTATCAGTTTGTTATGCATCAGTTGAGTTGGTCGTGTATAACCTGAATTTCAGTTGAAATGGTTGTGCATCATGTTCGTTCATTCTTGCAATGGTGGCACGCTGAGAACTGTGACAAGGTTATGGAGTTATACAATGTTCAGCGTTTCAATCATCAAGGTGTACCACAAGGTCTACAACTGGCTCCGCCATGATCCGAAAACGAGTAAATTTTACATGCAAGACCGTCTTTGAGGGTGTGCAGGGTGGGCGACTGCACAGGGCCTCAAAATTTCAAGGGCCTTAAAATTTGTCACCTTAATAATATGTTAAATGTTTAGATAACTAATTTGCATGATATCTTATAAACAATGCCATTTTACATATAGAAATTCTTCTCGAAAGGTCGTATTATTTAATTTCGCTCAGGGCCCTCAAAAATTTCAGAAATTTTGAGACGGCCCATTACATGTCCCCTTGCAACCTATAACTGATGCTTTTTATTTATCTAATAATATGCAATCAGTTATAATAAGCTTGTGAATGATTGAATAAAGGTGACAAAATGGGGGAGGTGGGCGAGGGATTGCAACAGGTTAATTCTGGTTTGGGTTAATGCTGATCAAGTGAGTCAGGTTGGGTTAACGTTGTTCGGGAGGTTTTTCAGACACGGGTTGTGGAGTTTTAATATGTCCTCGAAAGAAAACCAAGTTATTGATATAAATTTTAATAGCACACTCGGTGAGACTCTTATCAGTTTGTATTCAAAAATGTACTCTTTTTTATTCTTGTTTTTAATTTTCACCAATTTTGCAAATGGGCGTGTTTCGCATAAATTGTCTATTTTTCATTAGGTTTGACAGTTTGTTCGTGATGCAGTGTCACAAGGATGGCGCTATGTAGTTGTTGATGGTGCAAGTTTCAGTTTTGGGTTAAACTAAGATCGAAACCACAGTTTAGATGTCAATTAATAAGATCGATGCCATAACTTTTGCGAACTTCATCAGAAGATAGTTTGTACCAGCTGATGTGTATCATCGATTTTATCCATGTGATCAATTTTGCGAACTTTGATAGTTTGTATCGGTTGATGTGTAACATCGATCGTATCAGTTGATGTTTATCAATTGATGCCATAACTTTTGTGAACTTTGTCAGAAGATAGTTTCTTGTTGTTTGCTTTTTCCATGGTGTGTTATGGTGTTTTAATAGTGTAGAAGATGGCTATTGTTTTGTAATAATAATACTAGTATGTATCAATTTAATGTTTTGTAATAATATGGGTATATAATCTAATGACGGGTATAAACAATGAGCTGGAAATGCATCCTTAAACGATACTATTGTTAATGTGTAACTAATTTTTGGATGATATGTATCAAGGAATTTATTAAAAATTGTTAAACAAAGTTCAAGTATCAAAGTGAAAGGCCTAAAAATACGGTTTCTAACTTTTTGAAATCAATTCACCTAATAAATAAGTCTTATTGAATTGATAGACAATGCCATTTATTTTTAATTTTATTACAAATATGCAACTCATTTAATTTAGATTTTAATCTCATCAATAATGTTAAGTGTGTCTATTATTTTTCACTTTAAGATGTCAAATAATGAGAAAATATATATACATATTATATTTATCGTTGGTCGGGTATAGGCGAAGACGGCTTGATAACGTCACTTCTCGGCGGAAATAGCAAGGGAGTAAGGATAGAGAATCACTTTCTTTTTCAGAAAACCGTTTTCGGGGACAGTCCATTCGAAAGAAATTTTTCAAATTGAATAATTCGGATGAGAGAAAAGCAAAAGGCCAAGCATTAGACTAGTGGAATGAAAACCTATTATCCCATAATGGAGTTGGAGAAACTAATATTCTTTTATTAAAAGACAGTGGCTCCCCCTAATGGACTTTTGGAAACAAATCACGAGCACTATCTTCATAGAGACATCTTTCTTGATTCGAAGCCTCATCCAAAGGAATACGCTTTAATGAAAGATACACAATCATGTCGCGGGGACGAATAGCACAAGCATTGGGATAGTGATAACTCACAACTTCCCCGATCTTTCCTTAAAAACAACCCTAATGGGAAATTGACTAAAATAGGGCTGCTCTCTCCGAGTGGACTAAGGTAAGTCGGAATGATCCCAATAGAAAAGAAGATAAAAGGATCTCTCAAGACCGATTCTCTCTATCTCTTTAGCCCTAGTGCCAAAGGAATGTGTTCTTCCTATGGCCATTTCCAGGCCTTTTTAGGCCAGTCAACATGCATATAGGTTAACTCTTTGATCTGCAAAATATGGCCTACGAGCTCTCTCTTTTCTTTTATGGTAGAGATCTCTCCACACCAAGGAACCAAATCATAATGGATCAAACAACTGGAAATGATAACAAAATGCATAGGTCATTAGAAGGAGTTCAGAATTATAAGCGCGATAAATATAGTTATAATCACCCTTACTTGTTTCGTCTATGAGGAAGAAATAAAATGGGGAAGAAACCACGATATGTGCAAACTAAAATTCTTGTTCGCCGGACGGAAAATGGCTCGTGGTAAAGAAAAGATTTACTTTGAACAGACATGCTCGAAATCTTTTTGTCGATTGGGGGAAGTATCTCGTTCTTCACATCTACAATTCGGTTAAAAGCGGCTTCGCCTCCTCGCTTTTGTTCAATTATAAATAAATAGCCACTTTAATGGAGATTTATAGCATCATTCAAGTAAATACAGATTAAGATCGTAAAAACATAAGCTTGTAATATAGCTACACCTAATTCCAGACCAGTTAATGCAAGAACTATAAATAAAGGACCAAGATCCCCTATAAGAAACAAAATATCATTCATACATAGCATAGTCCAAGCGAACCCACTTAAAATATTTACTAAACTATGACCGGCTATCATATTAGCAAATAAACGTATTCCTAAGCTTATTGCATGAAAACAATAAGAAATTAGCTCAAGGAGTACTAAAAAGGGTGCTAACGGCAGTGGGACTCCTGCGGGTAATAAGAAGCTTAAAAAATGAAGCCCATTTATTTGAAATCCCACTATAGTAATGCCAATAAAAAGAGAAAACGAGAGACCTAAAGTAATGAGAAAATGACTTGTAACTGTGAAGCTGTAAGGTATCATACCCTAAAGATTACAAAATAACAAAAAAGTAAAAGTGACCAAGATACAAGGGAAAAACTTTTGTTTAACATTTCTGGAAAGACCCCTTATTTGTTTGTTTACCAGGTTCAACACGAAATCATAAATAAGCTCTACCAAGGATTGCTAAGCATTTGGTACTAAGTTTCCTCCTCCTATTTTAGTAACAAAATAAATTAGAAGTAGGACCAAACTAAGAGTTAACAGCATAAACAAAGAGGAATTTGTGAACGAGAAATACAAGTTTCCTATCTTCATAGGAATCAATGGGAGAATGGAAAATTGCTCAAGTGGGCTATTGGGCGTAATTGTAAGAAACACTTTTCATTTCATCCATGTAGTTCCGCTTCTTGCTCTTAAAATTAGGAAAGACTTGTAGGAAATCGCCAGTGGCTTAGTCTGACCAAGAAAGTCATAGGACTCTTTGGGCATTTGGATCCTTCCTCTCGACAAAACAGAAAATACCAAAAAGTTCAAATTCACACATGGAGTCATAAGAAATTGAGAGTTTCTAGTAATAGTAGGTACGTATTACTTTCCACTCCCAGCCAAAAAAGATCGTGATACATCGTCGCAAGTAACTGGATGTTGTCACCTGGCACTAAGGCATCTATGATGTCATAGGCATTCTTTTCGGGCGGCAACACCACATTATTATTGGTAAACAGCGGTGTTATGACTCTTTCGCTCAGTTGCTCCTTTATGGTATTCGCAACTGACTCATCTACTTTCTCCGTATAGTTGTAGATTGTTAAATTGCGTAGCCGAGCGACTCGCCAGTTGGCTAAGATTTGGAGAGCCGCGGGTAACGCTAACCCTGAAAGAAGTTGGATGGTATACTCTAAGATGGTATCAGACATGTCAATGAAATAAAGACTTTTTGAGAAATTCAAATGTTAGAACTCCAGTACGTATTAAACCAAAAGAAAAAAAATGAAATTCTTTCAAACCCATCCACGAATAGCTAGAAAACCTTTTTCTTTATTTATGATAATTTATGTGCTTTGGTGTTTTTCCACTTGGCTTTACAACATGAGTTTCAGGCCGACAATGAAAAACTCCACCAAAAAGTCTTTGGGTAGATTTGGGATTTGATTAGATAACGTTAAAACTTTGTTTGGAAGTAAGAAATGGATTACGTTTGTCGTAGCCAATCCTGTTGGCGCTTTGAAATGAAGTATGAACGAACTCCCTCATCTTCGGGTGACTCTCGTTTAGAGAAAATTTAAACCTACCCACTTCTTTAGGCTCCCCCCTTAAATGGGCTAGGCTTTACTTTGCAAATGAAATTCATAAAAGCCCATTGCAAGTACCTTTCGAGGAAAGGCAAGGCACACATCGCTTTCTTCTTCAATCTATTATCTGGATAGAGACCTATTCCTCGCCATAATGGACAATTCTCTTCTTGGGGCATAGAGAGTCGGCTAAATGCACAGGTAGGCCCTTTTGAACCTTTAGGAGGAAAGTGAGTTAGCTGGTACGGGCGGACCTAGAAAGAAGAGAGGAGGGTTCACCACCAGTCAAGAAAGGAAAAAGTTGGTTCAGCATGGCAAGCGCAACCTCTCGCCTAGATTGAGATCCTTGGATAGAAGATCTCAATGCAACCTCTTCGTTATCATATCTATCAAAGCTATTTTCCACTCTTTTCCAGGGTGAAGCTTCTTTAAACGCAGCAGGCCCCGCGAGTAGTCAAACAAATGAGAGGTTGTCGACGAAGGGGTCAAAGGTTGCGCAAGACCCCTTCAACCTCGCCCGCGTGTTAGCTGGCTTGTACTATCGCTCGCCTGCCTGACCTGCTTTCTAGCTAGCTTCTTTCCTTGCAAGCGCTATATCTATATGGCAAGCCCACGTCGCCTTCGTCTCCCATTGTAGTCGCCTTCTTCGTATGGCAAGCGCTACCCGTCGCCTGCACTACATTGTCTGATTATCCATAGATCTCCTTCCTTATCGTTCTTGGTCTAAGCAGAAGGTTGCTAAGTCAGATGTCTAGTGAACACATTCGTAATGAGTATGGGTCTAGTAGGTGTACTAGGAAGGAAGCGAGGTACTGAGTTTAGCGTCGACAAGGCAAGTAGTGGATCTTTATTATAATGATATGGGAGACAGTCAAAGCATCAGTCTTAGCATCAACAGAAGAAAAGGATTGACCGACCACCATTTAAGAAAGATCCCGAAGGCTCGAACTTTTTGCTAGCTTTGAAACATGGGCCGAAGGAAAGAGGAAGACCAAACAAAGTCGCGGTCAAAGCAAAGAAAAAGATGCCAAAAAAGATTCACTTTAGCTTCTAGCTCACTTAGTGTAGGTTGCTTGCAATCCTGACATCTCGAGTGACAGTTTGAGGGATTGATTACGTGGCTGAATCTCCCTTTAAGGAGCTTTCCTACGTTCCTATCCTTGATGTCTCTCTCATTCCGAGGTAAGAGTAAGGTTGCTTGCAAGACTTTCGATAGATGGCTTGGCCGAACAGAATCACCGATCTAGATACTAGATAGAAGGGTCGTTCACTCCCTATTCTTTGAGAGGTTGCTTGCAACGGTAGCATTAGCTAGGCAATCAAGGCAGGTCGAACAGAGTCAGTCCTAGGGAGAAGATCATCGGATGGAAAAATAGATTGAGCTGGCTAATCACTTGATGACCCAGTGGAGAATGGAAACAGAGAGGCGCTCCCATAAACAAATGAATGGGACTCTTGGTCCTGATCGAACTAGAGATTCCGACAACCCAGGGAATCGGTAGAAAGAGATGGGCCAGGTACTGGAATCTGCCTAAAAGTCCTGACTTTTTCGAGGCAGGGCTTCGATCCTATTTCGGCTATTACCTTCTCCATTACTATGTTCTCATACGCAGGAATACCCCCGTTAGCCGGCTTTTATAGCAAATTCTATTTGTTCTTCGTCGCTTTGGGTTGTGGGGCTTACTTCCTAGCCCAGTAGGAGTAGTGACTAGCGTTATAGGTTGTTGGGCGGCTGGAAGGTTGCTACGAGTAAGTCAGTTTGGGGGACCGAAGGCAGTTCTCCGTGCACCGGACACGTAGCTTACCGAATCAGTTGCGACACGGATAGAAATGCATGCTACGAAAGATAGGGTCGAGTCTGATACATTAACTGTCTACTCAATATCCTTGTACGAGTACACAATCACTACACGAGATGAACCTTGGTTTGGTGAATTGAAGTTGGCCTTAGGTGTAATAGGACTCCTAGTTATTGTACGCGATCATATACTGAGGTACTCCCCGCCGGTTGTTGGAATGACGCGAGCCGGGCCGGGTCTCGATTCAGAAAGATGAAGGGCCAAAAAGTCTAAATAGGGAGTTATAAATTCCCCATCTCATTGGGGACAAAAAACAAATCGACATCTCGATGTGATACAGCCTTTTTGATTTTAGTTGGGAAAGAATGGCGAAGTCTATCCGAACCGTCCAATGAAGAATAAGAGGAGAGCAAAGCGCCAATGGCGCGCGAAGCGCATGCGGAACGGGCAAGGAGAAAAGGAAGGAAATTTGGAGGAGAAGCAGCCGAGCTCATTCCCTTTGCTTCCTGGGCCCAAAGCAGTTCAGTCTTTCCTGGCCAAATCAAGGATTTGAGGATTCTTTCCTACTCTACTTCACTATAAAAATCCTTTTTTTAGTCATATATATAAATAGAAAGATATATCCATCTATCTTATCCAATTTCTATTTTGATATCAAAAAAAGAATCTATTTCATTCAACGTTTGATTCAAAGAACTGTGCTTAGCCCTCCCCCGCTCATGAAAGGGCTCTGCTGCAATGGATGGTAGAGGGTTCGTAGTACTCGAAGAACTAGAGTGATCCAGTAGCCGGGAAGGGGCCTAGAAGTGCCTACTACACCACACTACACTTGGCTCTACACATTTACAGAGCTAACCCCTGTCCAGTGCCTGGCAGAGCTAAGGGGGCTTCAATTCTTACTCTTTATCCTCATCTTCGCCCAGGCTAACGGGGCCTTACTTATTTAAGGGGGAGAGTGGAGCCTCGAGAAGCATTGTTGAGAGGAAGATCTTTAAACCCTCTTCATTATCTACAGGGTTCCAAACCTTTCTTCAACATAGGTGACAAGGAGCGAGGCCGCGATGGAAGAGATCAAACACGGGAATAAGAAGTAATTCCATTACCTTTTTTTCATTTTTCTAGAGGGGGATGGAGAAAGTGGACAAAACAGACTCACATTTCTCATCGAACAAATACAGGAAAAGAATCATATTAAAAATGCTCCTAACCCAAGCCCTTCCTTCGTAGAGCCATGTATTATAAATGATCTGAACCTGCCCGGAGCGAGCCCCTCATAAAGGCAAGTGAAGTTGGTGAGCCGTATGATGGGCAACTATCTCCTACGGTTCGGAGAGGACTTAGCTGTTAGTTAGTACCCCCTTGGTTTCAGGGTGGACCCTTTTACTCTATTTTATTATATACGCTTAGTGAAAAGAATGTTTTTTGATACACCTAGGACATGGATTCTATATGAACCAATGGATCGTGATAAGTCGTTACTACTAGCAGTGACTTCCTCTTTCATTACTTCATTCTTTCCATATCCCTCTCCTTTGTTCTCAATTACTCATCAAATGGCACTCAGTTCATATCTTTAACTTCAGTTCGATCATTTACAAGGTTCAAAGAAAGGGTGGGGTATTAATAAAGAATCGATTCCAAACCACAATGCTAGCAGATGGTGGGCCTCCGCTTTGATTTTTATTCATTTTTCCTAGATTTAAAAAAAACAAAAAAAGACTCCCGGCGATCTTTGACAGGGCGGGCTAGGCAGAAGTTGATCCGGTAGATCGACTAGCAGTTTCAGCTACTACTCGTGATGATGATTTTGATTAGCGAGATGTTCACTTTGACTTGGATTATGCAATAGAGTTTGCTTATTCTCCTCCCACGACGTGCCTAGCTATTACGTTCCGACTCATGCATCTGCCGGTAAAGTCAAGCACGTCCAAAGTGATGCGCGCCCCCATAGAAAGAAGCACGCCCGCCCGAAGTAGCATCCTTAGACACGTCCTTATCGCGGGAGGAGAAGAGATGAAAGATTCATAGTTTCGAAGACCTTTCCATTGATAAGGCATTAAGGTATTCTTTCTTGAGGTTTTCTCCTTTTCATGTATAGATAGATCGTTTATTCCAAAACCCAATAAACCTGGGAAGCTACGCCGTCTTACTCAACCACATAAAAACGACAGTGATGGATGCAATTTATCAAGTATTGAATAAGGTCTTTGCTGGCATATTCTTAGAGTGTTCTCACAGGTTCAGGAAAGGAAGAGGGACTCAGACATTCTTTGCGCAGAGTTCTATTACTATTAATGGGTGGCTCCACGATTTCTTATGGGCACAGGCATCCCAGGTAATTCAGTCGTATGGTTCTTCATTATCCGCATATGGACTTTTTTTCCTAGGTGCTCATTTTGTCTGGGCTTTTAGTTTCATGTTTTTATTCAGTGGACGTGGTTATTGGCAAGAACTTATTGAATCCATCGTTTGGGCTCATAATAAATGAAAAGTTGCTCCTGCTACCCAGCCGAGAGCCTTAAGCATTGTACAAGGACGTGCTGTAGGAGTAACCCATTACCTTCTGGGTGGAATTGCCACAACATGGGCGTTCTTCTTAGCAAGAATTATTGCAGTAGGATAATGGCTAGGAGGATTTGAAAGGCATTATGGCATTAAGATTTCCAAGGTTTAGCCAAGGCTTAGCTCAGGACCCCACTACTCGTCGTATTTGGTTTGGTATTGCTACCGCGCATGACTTCGAGAGTCATGATGATATTACTGAGGAACGTCTTTATCAGAATATTTTTGCTTCTCACTTCGGGCAATTAGCAATAATTTTTCTGTGGACTTCCGGAAATCTCTTTCATGTAGCTTGGCAAGGAAATTTTAAGTCATGGGTACAGGACCCTTTACATGTAAGACCTATTGCTCATGCAATTTGGGATCCTCATTTTGGTCAACCGGCTGTAGAAGCTTTTACTCGAGGGGGTGCTCTTGGGCCAGTGAATATCGCCTATTCTGGTATTTATCAGTCGTGGTATACAATCGGTTTACGAACTAATGAAGATCTTTATACTGGAGCTCTTTTTCTATTATTTATTTCTGCCATATCTTTAATAGCAGGTTGGTTACACCTACAACCGAAAAAAAGATTGTTCTTGTGTATCATGGAAATTCTTTGAAAGACAAGAATCTAATAAATTTCTGTGGTAAAACAAAATATCTTTCATTTCCCCCTCTAATAGATTCTTTTTTTGGGGTTCAAAGGCAATGTTGTTAGGAATGTTGTTAGGTTCGTTTGATGGTGTTTTGAAGCCGTTATCAACAGGTATCATTCCCCCCAGAACAACGTTTTCTTTCAGGCCTTTCAACCAATCGATACGCCCTAGGAGAGCTGCTTTTGCTAAAACCCGAGCGGTTTCTTGAAAACTCGCTTCCGATATGAAACTTTGAGTATTTATGGATGCTCTTGTTATTCCCAATAAGACAGCTTGGTAACAGATCGCTTTTTCCAAAGCGCGCCCCATTCGTTTCGCTCGCAACAATCCAATAAGTTCTCCCAACTAACATAGCAAAACTAATCTCAAGTTAGGACAAACTTACATTTACGATTGTATAGAAACGTTTCGCGACAACGCCTAAGTGAAAATCTTCGTTGAAACAACAGACTAAAGAAAGAAGAGGCGAGTAACCAATTCTATATTATGTATAATTGATTAGTTCATAGATTATCACATTTTTTATAACAAATGTTGTAATAAAGGACATATAAAGAGAGTACGTGAAGAGACGCGCTGCATTCCAATGTATGCTTAGGTTAAAAGGCTCACAACATAATGAACATAGCGTGTAGCCACATGTGTTTTGCTTTTTCTGCACGTATGACAAGTTATCCCATTGTGCATGGACTGTAGGTTATCCATCTTTATGGCGTCAGTTTTTGCTTGTTCGCCGTATGAGTCAATATGTGCTTGCTCGAGAGAGA
>BQNB010032970.1:17814-40170 GCA_026074375.1 Tanacetum coccineum
GGGACATACGACCCGGGAATATCTCTTCCGGAATCTTTTTATCATTGATTCTCATGTATACTATTTGACGAATCAAGGGACTATCTCTTTCTGACACAACCAATTCCCAAGAAGATGACTCTGAAATACCTCCACTTGAGGATATTCATGAAGATACTACTGATGGTATCTTTACACATTCATCTTATGATGATGAGGGTGCAGAGGCTGACTTCACAAATTTGGAAACAGTTGTGAATGTTAGTCCTATTCCCACATCAAGAATTAATCCCTCTCATCCTTCAGCACTTATTCTAGGAGATCCAACATCAGCAGTACAAACAAGAAGCAAAGTAAATAAAAGTTCTGAAGCTCATGCTTTTGTTAGTTATGTTCAAAAGCAAAGGAGAAACAATCATAAGGACTTTCATCATTGTTTATTTGCTTGTTTTCTATCTCAACATGAACCCAAGAAGATTTCAGAAGCTCTTGAAGATGAAAGCTGGGTTGATGCTATGCAAGAAGAATTGTTGCAGTTTGAGATTCAAAAAGTTTGGATCCTAGTAGATTTGCCTTATGGGAAAAAGGCTATCGGTACAAAGTGGGTGTACCGAAATAAGAAGGATGAAAGAGGAGTGGTTGTCAGGAACAAAGCAAGATTGGTTACTCAGGGACACAGGCAAGAGGAAGGAATAGACTATGATGAAGTTTTTGCTCCTGTGGCTAGGCTTGAAGCCATAAGGATCTTTTTAGCATTTGCATCTTATATGGGCTTTATAGTCTATCAGATGGATGTGAAAAGTGCCTTTCTCTATGGCAAGATTGATGAAGAGGTATATGTGTTCATACTTCCAGGTTTCTAGATCCTAAGTATCCTGAGAAAGTTTACAAAGTGGTTAAAGCTCTGTATGGGTTACATCAAGCTCCCAGAGCATGGTATGCTACTTTATCCACTTTCTTGTTGAAGAATGGATACAGAAGAAGGACGATTGGACAAACTCTACTTCCTAAAGAAGGACAAACATGATATCATTTTAGTTCAAGTCTATGTGGATGATATCATCTTTGGGTCCACAAAGAAGTCTTGGTGTGATGAGTTTAAGGCATTGGTGAAGAGTAGATTTCAGATGAGTTCCATGGGAGAGCTCACTTTCTTTCTTGGCCTACAAGTCAAACAGAAACCAGAGGGTATATTTATTAGCCAGGATGAGTATGTTGCTGAAATCCTGAAGAAGTTTGACTTTGAAAGTGTTAAGACTGCCAGTACACCAATTGAGACTCAGAAGCCTTTAGTCAAAGATGAGGAAGCCAGTGTTGTTGTGGGGGAATGGGGGGGGGGTGTCCAAATCTTCTATTAGGTCAATGATTGGCTCCTTAATGTAAGTGACATGCTTCTAGGCCTGACATTATGTTTGCAGTCTGTGCTTGTTCTAGGTTTCAAGTGACTCCAAAGACCTCTCATTTAAGTGCTGTCAAAAGAATTTTTTAGGTACCTAAAGGGAAAACCCAAACTGGGCCTTTGGTATCCTAGAGTGTCTTCATTTGACTTGGAATCCTACTCAGATAGTGATTATGGCTGGCGCAAATCTTGAAGGAAATAAACCACATCAGGAGGTTGTCAATTTCTTGCAGGAGGGACTCCTTACTTGGCAATGCAAAAAGGCAAACCATTGTAGCCACTTCTAATACAGAAAGCCGAATATGTTGCGCTGCAAGCTGCTGTGGGAAAGTTTTATGATTCAAAATCAAATGTTAGTCTATGGGTTCAACTTCATGAACTCAAAGATCTACATTGATAATAAAAGCACCATTTGTATTGTAAAGAATCCAGTATATCATTCGAAGACAAAGCATATTGCTATTAGGCACCACTTCATACGAGATGCTTATGAGAAGAAACTCATTCAGGTGCTTAAGATCCACACTAATGACAATGTAACTGATCTACTAACCAAGGCATTTGATGTTAGCCGATTTTAGTTCTTGGTTGTTTCAATTGGGATGATAAATCCATAAGCTACATTGGTTGAAGGGAGGCAATATGAAGTATTATCTATAAAACCTCTCATCTCCTGAACATATCATCTCTCTCACACGCATAGTTTCACCCCCAAACACTCACACACATCTATTTATGAACACTACTCAACGTGAACTAAATTTTTTTTAGTGGGTCATCTATGGATGAAAGAGGTAAAACACACCATGGCAAATCAAACTTGTTCCAAGAAACCCCTAAATCCTTATGCTCCACCTTTCTACCAACTGAGTTCAAGCTTGTCTGAATGGTGGGTATACGTTTGTGAACTTTAAGACTTTTGATGCAGTTTGGAAAATCTCATGTTTGCTTTACCAGAAAGAGTTGGCGTTGTTCAAGAGTAAGAAGATTGCTCAAGTTGTTCGTTCTTGGATTAAGAGTAAGAATTCTCTTGTGAAGCATTTTAAAGACATGAGATTGAATTCTCTTGTGAAGCATTTTGAAGACATGAGATTATGTAGACCATCCAAAGAGTATTTGCCGGTGTGGTTCAACCCACCAAGAGACGTGGTCTATGTCATGTTTGACAACAAAGGGGATGCGTAACAATGGAGCGATGTGTGCCAGGTAAATTGGTGAGTATGGTTATTGACGAGGGAAGTATGCATCTCAAGCAAACAATTTCAGATTAGAGATTTAGTATGCTTTTAAACTATCCCTAGAAGTAAGTACTACTATTAGTAGAAATATTAGCAACTAGTTAGTGTTGTATAGTTGTATAGTTTGTATGAAATTTTTGGTGTATGGATACATATTAACTAGAAGTGATGCTTGTCAACGCTTTAAGAAGATTTAGAGAGTCACTGAGAAGAGTTACTGATGGTGCTGAAGCATTCCTGATACTTACATTGTTCATTCTTTGTTTGGACAAAGTTAGTACCGACCATGCAAAGTTAGTACCGCTGGGCAAAGTTTGTACCGCTAAAGAGACATTGGAGAAAAATACCGCCAAGGGTACAAAGTGTAAATTGGAACGTTTTCTTTAAAATTAGGTCTCCTAAACCTATAAGAATCCATCTCAATCGCACACTTACTCAAGCAATCTCTCTAACTGACATTCTTCTTTACAAGCCCTAATCTCTCTTACCGACGATCTCTCTCTTCTAAGCAACATGGCTGCTCTTGAGTCCTGTCCTAAGCACAACATGATCGCATACTTGGAAAAGACTGAAGGGAATGTTGAGTTTCATGAAGTCATTGATTTTCTTCGGAGAAGTTATATTTATCATGCGCTCACTGTAAGTCCTGTTGTTTCGACCACATTCGTTGAACAGTTTTGGACGTCTGCTAAGTCCAAAACAATCAACAATGTTAGGCACATAACTGCCAAAGTAGCTGGCAAGTTTGTGTCTATCTCTGAGGCATCAATCCGAACTGATCTTATTTTTGATGATGCTGATGGGATAGACTCATTACCAAATCAAGCTATCTTTGATGCTATTCAGCTTATGGGATATGAAGGGGATTTAACTGTGTTAACATTTAATAAAGCTTTGTTTTCACCCCAATGGAGGTTTTTATTTCACACAATTAATCATTGTTTAAGTTCCAAAAGTACCTCTTGGGATCAAATTCCTACAAATATTGCCACAGCTGTAATTTGTTTAACAACTAATCAAAAGTATAATTTTTCCAAATTAATTTTTGATGGTATGCTTAGACATCTAGAGGCTAAGAAGAAGTTTGTAATGTATCCTCGTTTTATTTCTATATTTTTAGGTAGACAATTAGCTAATATATCTGTACCTTTAGATCACTTTCCTGTAAATAGTTTAACTAGTAAAGTTTTTTCTTTTATGATTAAGAAGGGCAAACATTTCTCAGGCAAAGTTACACCTTTGTTTGATACTATGTTGGTCCAACCAACTCAGGATGAGGGTGCTTCCTCAGAAAGACTATCTGATGAACAACCATCACCCTCTCCTGCTCCCACTTGTGAAGTCCCAAATGAGTCACTGCCTGACTCATCTTCTGCTCAACCAAGTGAGGTACCTTTTGAGCAACAACCTGACCCTTCCCCCAGACCTTCACCAACACCTTCTCCCACTCCTATTGTTCCTGATTCAATCCCAGAACCTACTGGTGAGAATCTTGGAGATCATTCATCCAATGATACATCCCTTTCAGGGAATGAGGATGACATGACTCTCCAAAATGTCTATGATCTTTGTATCTCTTTATGTCAACAGGTTTCAGATCAAGCCAAGGAAATTAAACTCTTGAAGGCTAAGATCACAAAGCTCAAGAAGCAAGCTAAACCTGTCATCAAACATCATAAAGAATATCTGAAGATTATCTCATTGCAACAAAGATTCCCAAAGAAGAGCTTCTCCAAGAAACAAAGGGTGCACAAAAAGTCTGTATCCAAACAAGGGAGGAAGAAAGCAAAAGGAGAATCAGAAGTTCACAGAGATCCTCTGTTTGATGTAATGCCTGAAGATAAAATTGATCACATGGAAACAGAAAATGCTCAAAGTGAAGGGAGGACAAGAGAAATGGTGGATGAAGACAAGGAGTTTGATGAAGATAGACTTAGTACTGAAGATGTAGTTAGTACTGACAAGGAAGGAGTTAGTACCGACTTTGAGAAAGTTAGTACTGACAGACCAATAGTTAGTACTGATGAATCCAAAGTTAGTACTGATGAACAAGTTGAAGGTACTGAAGAAACCAATGAGAGTACTGAAGAGATCTTTGAAAGTACTGAAGAGCAAAGAGAAGGTACTGAAGAAAAAGTTGAAAGTACTGCTGGGCAAATAAAAGGTACTGAAGATCAAACTAAGGAAGAAATTGCTTCTCAAACATCCACTCAAACACCCACTTCTATGACATTTGGTGATGATGAAACAATTGCTACACTTCTCCTCAACATGAGTAAAGCCAAAGCTGCTTCTAAAGAAAAAGAGAAAGGTGTAGAGTTGAAGGATGTTGAAGAAATTGATAGACCTAGGCCTACTTCTACAAGATCACTTCTCACATTAAAACCTCTTCCAAAGATTGATCCAAAAGACAAAGGGAAGAAGAAGATTGAAGAGGAGGATGAATCTGAAAGTGAAGATGATGATATTCCTCAAGCTGTGAAGAAATTCAAACAGCTTGAGAGTGATGAAGAATTGGCTAGGAAAATTCAAGAAGAATGGGAAGCAGAAGAAGAAAGAAACAAGATTGCTGAAGAAAAAGCAACAAATGAAGCTCTCATTAAAAACTTTGATGATATAAAGGCAAGAATTGAGGCAGACAGAATTCTTGCTGAGAAGCTTCAAGAGCAAGAAAGAGAGCAGTTCACAATAGAAGAAAGAGCAAAGTTCCTTCATGATACAATTGCTGCTCAGAGAAAATTCCTTGCTAGACAAAGATCAGAGGCAATCAGAAACAGACCTCCAACCAAGAATCAATTAAGAAATCAGATGATGACCTACTTAAAGCATGTGGGGAACTTCAAACATTCTGAGTTGAAGAGTAAGAAGTTTGAAGACATACAAGCAATGTATGAAAAGATAAAAAGGTCAGATGAAGATTTCATTGCTATTGGGTCTGTTGAAGATGATAGACTGATCAATAAAATGAATAAGAAAGATTCCTCCAAAGGAGAAGAGATCAAGCAGGAATCTAAACAAGAAGTCAAGGAAGAGGATAAAGAAGAAGAGAATAAGAGAAAGAGAAAGCACGGTACAAGGAAAAAGATGAAGTCAAGAAAAAGAAGATTCAAACAAGATACTTCTCAAGATGACCCATCTGACACTGAGAAAGAGAATGATGAGCTGAGATTGTGCTTGACAATAGCTCCAGATGAGGACAAGGAAGTAGACTATGAAATACTTGACAAGAAGTATCCAATAATTGACTGGAAGACTGAGAATCTTGGCACCAAACCACAGTTTGATGAATCTAAAAGATCAGAAGAGATTAATATGAATGTGGTAACAAGAAGTAATGGTCAAAAGAGATCCTTCAGCACATTGATAAGAGTGCTTTCAGTGTTTGACAGAGAAGACTTAGATGCTATATATAAACTAGTGATGGACATATATCAAGATAGGATTCCTGAAGGTTTTGATAAAGTTCTTTGGGGAGATTTGATAGTTATGTTCAATCCAGATGAACAAGATGAGTTTTGGAACTCACAACATGAATGGAAAGTAATCAGTTGGAAGCTGCATAGTTCCTCAGGGGTACACACTTTGATGACTGATGAAGGATTAGTCGTTCACATGCTTATAGAGAAGAAGTATCCTTTGAAAAAGGAAATACTGATGCAAATGCTAAAGCTAAAATTGGAGTCTGAAGAAGAAAGTACTATGGCATTAGAATTGATACGATTTATCAAAAAGGTACTTGCTGATTTAGAATCAAAAGAATAAGACTGATGGAAGTAAGAAGGGATTGAGTGTTGGCTAACCACCACACAACAAATGGTTATCAATTCACCATGCTTAACAAGCATAAGAATTGGCTAGTCCACAAGCAAACGGCTTGAGGTAAAGACTTCTCAAATCCGTTTATGGTTTACAATTTACCAAAAATTGTAGGGTTCTCAACTCACCTTACTTATGTAGTGAAGAGTTGGCTAGTCCAAGATCAAACAGTTCTTGGTAAAGTCTACTCAAATATGTTGATAGCTGATAGTTTGCTAAAAACTATATGGTTTATCAATGCACCATGTTATGACAATGAAGCATTGGCTAGTCCAAACACAAACGGTATTTGGTAAAGACAAATCAAATCCGTTGATGGTTGACAGTTTACCAAAAACTGTATGGTAATTAACTCACCATATTCTTAAATGAAGAGTTATCTATCCTAGAGCAAATGACTACTGGTAAAGGAACATCAAATCCGTTAATGGCTGGTAGTTTGCCAAAAACTACAAAGCTAACTTAGTTGGATTGTAGGTGAAAAGATGTTGCAGAGTAGCTGAAAAGATGTTGCTGAATTGCTGACAAGACAAGGATGCTGCTAAAGAAGGATAGAGAGTACAAGATTAAGAAATGATAAAGAATGTTTGGATACATCCTCTGTGCATTAAACGAAGCTTAAAGGATTGAAGAAACATGAAGTTAAAATAGTTTAACATTCATGTTTAAGGGAGGATTGTTAGGATTAATGTTTTCTTAACTTAGTACCGACAGTACAAATAGTTAGTACTGTCAGTTATACTTAGTACCGACAGTACAAAATAGTTAGTACTGTTAGTTAGTTAGTACCGTTAGTAGAAAGTTAGTTAGTACCGTTGAGAAGATATTTTAAAAGATATTTATGAGATATTTTAGAAAAAGATATGTAAGCCTTTTAGGGTTATCCTTAAGATATAAAAGGAACCCTAGGCATAGTTAGTAGATAGTTATCAGACAAGATCATAGAGTTCTACACAAGATAATACAAAACACATAATTATCATAGTTAGCAATCTGTAATCCTCAAGAACACTTTAACAAAGTTGTTATTCAGTTGTTCATTGTTCTTCTTAGTACTTGTGTTAAGATTCCGCATTAACATATTGTATTCATAGTCATTATTTCTACATAGTCATTTGTATTTATACATCTTGGCTATCATCCTTTATAGGCTGCAAAAATCCATTCAGTTTAACAAGGACCATCAGTGCCTTATACCTAAAATTTAAATACAAATTATCCGTTAACTGGGTGCTCGAAAGGATTCGATTCATACCCCCGGATAGGGCTGTCAAACCCAATAGATCTATTTACTTGTACTAGCTCTCACCCATTATAGGTAATTAATAGTTCATGATGTTAGGGTCTTTTGGAAATAGCTACTCATGCAATTAATCTCATATTCGGGTCCAGCATACCATAAAATTTCTTGTGTTCAGTTTATAAAACAAGCATGTATCTCCCTCGCGGGGTTTATAAATACAGTTTAAAAGTTGAAAGGCAAGGTTATGAACTCACCATAAGAACAATTAAATCCTAAAAGACGTGACGCGACTTAGTACGTAAAAAGTAACAATACGTAAAAATTAAACATGTGATCATGAGATGTGTTTCCGAGATAAGCATGGCATTACTAGAACTTCCCCAAGTCCTTTTTAAGCCCAAATTGACTTGTGCCCTGGTCTTATAGGAAAATGAACATCTACTAAGTTTCGGCTTCTAACTTTTATTTTATCACGGTGTACTATACGTTTTTAAATTTTTAGACTAGACGTAAAAACTCAGTTTCTGATTTTAACTCGACTTCATGGACTCATATCTCCTAGCTCACAAATGTTCTATATGTGAGGCTTTCACTCCTGGAAAGCTATTTGTGTCTAGTTTCCAAAAATGCCAGCCTCATAATCTACAAAGTTTCGTAGCTATGTGAAAAGACTGTTTTACCCCTGGTTATCCAAAACAGAAAGTTTCCAAAATTTTTACCCTTTACTAAAATAGCCATAAATCCCAAACCATGATAGCAATGAAGGTGAGGTCAAAGGATATGGCTTCCTTAAGATGTCTACCACTGACCCAATCTTTAAAACCTATTATTTTATGGCAAAAATTTAGAGTTTAACTCGTATTCTAATCATATGTCCAGATTTGACCTATTTTCTTGTTTTGACCATAACTCACTCATCCCAAGGAGTTGGTTGAGCATCCAACTATCCTATGATGCTAAGACATGTATCTTTCCAGTCATGTAATTTAATCATAGGCTCCAGGCCAAATATTTTTAGATAAACACACGTTTTGCTACTGTTTTTAAAACAGTCCCATTATTTCAACTTAAAACCTTTGTAAACATCATTTTAATCATCATCTACCCACTTGCAATGCCACACTAATTGAAAACACCCTCAAGAACATAACCACACATATATATTCAGAACTTAAACATCCATTTTCATGGATGAAAATCAAAGAAAACAAGAAATAAAAAGATAGGGCTTACAAAAGAAAGATTAGGGCTAGAGAATCAAACACCAAACACCTTTCTCTTGTGTGGGCTGATTCGAACCAAAGAACACCCAAAACCAAAGATTAAAATGCTTCTAACCCTTCTCAAATGATGATGATACTCCTCCAACAAAACCCCAATCAAAACCCTTCAAGAATCACCAAGAAACAAGCCCTAACTTCTTCAAATCTTCATGGATCCTTACCAAACTTTGCAAGAGGCTTTAGGATGATGTTATAATGATAAAAAGGAGTAGGAAAATTTTGTGAGAGTGATGATGGTGGTGGTATGGTGTACGGAAGCAGCAAAGAGAAGGGAGGGAGGAGAGGTTTTTGAAGATAGAGAGTTTTTTTTTGCATGTATAGAGAAGTGAAGTAGTATGATTGAGTTTATAGGAAGTGTAAAAAGTGAAAAAGGTTGTGTGTGGATGTGTATAAGCCGGCCATAGGCCTTGGGGTGTGAAAAAAAAATGAATTGCAGATAAAATCAAGTATGAAACCAGAAGTTGTTGTTGTAATAAGTTGTAAAAGAGATATTATAAAACAAATATAGTAAACAAGTTGTATTGAGCATGTATTCGCCCCCGAGATTTGTAAAGTAAAATGTAGATAACAAGTGAAGAGGGGCCTATAAACTCCACATCGATGTTGAGGACAATTGACAGATGGGCAATCTACTATGCCAATCTTAAACGGAGACGAACGGAGTTCGATCAAAGAAGTTGCAGCTTAATTCCTTAACTGCTCGATAATTGGTCCCACATAGGTCCTAGGGACGATGCGTTTGGGTTTTCCGATGTAATGGATTTGTCTCAACGCGGAAACGTGATATAAAAGATTTTTAGACTTAAAGTTGTAATAGTGTGGTGGTTGGGTTTAAATAATATAAATCAAGTAAAGTAAATGTATCAAAATGTGTAATGATACTGAGTGTATTATTACCATGAAAGAATGATCAAATATATGAATTCATACATGAATTATATAACAAAAAGAAAAACATCCAATAAACTATATGACCTATACAATTCTTCGCCGTTTATATCAAAGATGGTGAGAAAATAATTTGTAACAATTTATTTCGACTCGTTTTAGAAATCACCAATAAATTAGTAAAAATGTCCGTGTAAAATAATAAAACTCACGGTTTTTTAAAGTTACGAAATGTGTAAACTATGTTTTTAAAAGCTCTTGCAAGAGTCACATTGTATAACTTCGTTCTTTATCATATTCTAAAATGTTTTAGAAACTAATAGTGAAAATTCCTACGGTCCTACGTATAATAATTCTTATAGATTTTTCGTCATGATCTATTAGTTTATAAGACGTTTCCATTTTAACAAAAGTTAATTATTTTTCCTCAATTTAAATCAATCCATGTTGCAAACCCAAACATACCCCTAATAGTCTTTCCCAAATCCAAACATTCCAAATGTGTTATTAAATACCAAGAACAAAATAATAAATGACATAATTATTTAACCATTCAACCACCGTTTTAGATCCGATTTTATATTTATAAAATCTTTCATTATATTAATTAGTTTATTTATTATATAAACCAAACACCCCTTATCTGGAAACTGCCAAACCAAACACCCTTACTGCTGTTACTGAACCAAACGCGCCCTGATTGGTGTTAAAAAGACCCAAGCGCACCCTACTCTGTTACAAACCAACCCGCACCCTAGACGGTGTTATAACATCAAATGCACCCTAGTCTATATCAAATCAAACGCACCCTATCTGTGGTGAAACCACAGCAATTAAACACCCCCGGCTGTGACAATACCAACCGCACCCTTATTGGGTGGCTGCCACCCACACACCCCTTTTTGTTGCAAACCAAACCCGACACCCTTGTGGTGATAGACCCAACCAAACGGGCCCGCTATCCCAACAGCCCATGCGGCTGTTAAACCAACCAACAAACACCCCTTTTTGGTGACAACCCACACCGAACGCACCCTTGTGCGGGGCTCCAACCAACGCACCCTAACTCGTGCAGAATCATACATACGCACCCTCGTGGGTGACTCACAAACCAGACGCACCCTTTTCGCTATTAATAAAACTACAAACCAAACCGCACCCTCTTCGGCTGAGAAACCCACAAACCAACGCTCCCATATGGGCTGACCCGACCACCCTACGCACCCCGGTGGGTGCGGCTGAGAAACCACACGCACCCTTAATGGGTGGCGCTGATGGTGGAGTGGTCGCGGCTGTTGGTGATGATAATGGTGGTATTATGATGATGATGTAGATGGTGTTATGGTGGCGTCGGTGGTGACGTGGCAGCGGTGAGGTGGCGCGTGAAGGAGAGTGATGGTGGGGATCGGATAGATCGGGAGATGGGGAGGATTTTTGGTGTTGGCCGGAAAAGCTCGCCGGAAAACTTTTCCGGCGGCTGTGGTGGTGGTCGCCGGTGGCTGCCGGATAAATGAGAGAGAGAGAGAGTAGTATGAGAGTGTGTGTGTTATGTATATATATAAATGAGAGATATGTATAAAGTTTTATATATATATATAATAAAAGTGACAAGTTATTATAGTTTAGGGTATAAAAGTGTAACTTCTTTATTATAGTTTTGATAAAAACGGTTCGGGACTCGTTTGAATGACTTAACGGACGATTCAAATCTCGAAACTTTCGCCATTGTTTTTCAAATCATTTTTCCAATAAAAAGAGTATTTACACGACTAGTTTTCACAATTGTTTTTACAAAATTTATTTAAAACGTTTGCTATTTATTTATATATTTTTCTGATAAACTTTATCCGTAAAACGAATTTTAACTTTTATACTTGCGTTTTTAACATACGTTTTCGATTAACAAGATAATTAATTTATTAAATATTTTTATTTAATAACTTATGATAATTAAATATAAATTTAATTATTTTAGGTCGGTACGCGTTGTGTTCAAAATTTTAGCGAGGGCATTTCAGTCACCTTCTGGCTGTTTTCAGGTCTCGGTCAAAACTGAAAAGTTGTTCGGAATATCGTTTCGCATAAAATTTCTTCTTTGTCCGAATCGTGAAAACGTGATCTAGCGGGTCGTTGTTGATAAATTAACTTAAAATAACATATGCCTTTTCGCTTTCAAGTCAATGAATTAAAATAAATTTGCACGTGAGAGATGTGTAATAATATATATGATTTATCATTAAAATCCGTTCCGAAAATTTTACCAATTACGCGGTAATCGTTTTTATGTGACATTAAAATATCAAAGGTCAAAAAGTCAAATCGTACCCGAAAAGTCAAATTTTGAAATAGTCATTTAAAATTTCGAAAATTGCCGGATGTTACATTGTTAATTTCTTGGTTCAAGGTTAATCTCTTGGCAATGTAAAAACCAGACTTTGGTGGATAATTCAACTACTGCAGCTGAATATATTATTGCTTCTCACTGTTGTGGTCAAGTGCTTTAGATCCAAAATCAGATGTTGGATTATGGATACAATTTTATGTAGACAAAGATTCATGTTGACAATGAGAGTGCTATTTGTGTTGTCAAGAATCATGTCTACCATTCTAAAATAAAGCATATAGAGATTAGGCATCATTTAATTAGAGATTCCTATGAGAAAAAGTTGATTGAAATGATCAAGATACATACAGACTACAATGTTGCAGATCTTCTTACTAAAGCCTTTGATGTGACTAGGTTTCAGTTTTTGATTGCAAGCATTGGTATGCTTAATCCCTGAAGCATGGATTAAGGGGAGGTTATTTGTGTGCTAAGCTTAACTGTTAATACTGTCAGTTATTATGAGTAATATGCAAGATGTTTTGGATTGTGTTTCTCTATGTTTAGAACAAACATTTTGCAGGTTTAGAGCTTCAAGGTTATTTGATTAACGATGGTTATGCTAATTTGGTGAGAATGCTGGTGACTTTGTTAATACTGCTGATGTTTCACATGATTGGTTTACACCACATAACAAATGGTCATCAATTCACCATGTCTAACAAACAAGAAAGAATTGGCTATTCTAGGGTAAACGACAACTGGTAAAGAATTCTCAAATCCGTTGATGGCTGGTAGGTTGCCAAAAACTATAAGTACGAAAGTTAGTACTGCTAGCACAAACTTAGTAATGCTAGCCTAACTTAGTGTTTCTTGTTACCGTTACTACTGTTAGAGGCATAACAGATTTTCATTAATTAATTATACAAAGTTGATATATTTTCCGCCAAACAATATTGCATATGGGGGTCTATTGATTTGAAAAATTTATTGATATTTTCTTTTCCTTATAAGATTTCTTCCTTCTAAAGATTTAAGCTTATTAAGTCGGTCAAATCAAAACCCTAAGTGCTCTTTATAATATCTTAATTAACTTTAACAAACCCTCATACTCTCATCAACGATCTTAAACCCAGAATCTGTTTCATCAATCACTCACTAAATGGCTGATTTGAAATTTGTCGATCAACACAATATGGTAGCCTATTTGGAAAAGAGTGATGAGAATGAAGAGTTTCATTAGATAGTAGACTTCCTCTCTACATGTTCAATCAACTATGCTCTCATTGTAAGTCCTACTATCTATGCTTCTTATATTGAATAGTTTAGGAACACTGCTACTTCTAGAACAATCAATTCTGTGAAGCAAATACATGCTATTATTGATGGCAAGGCTGTGGTTATATCAGAATCATCAGTGAGAAGTGATCTTCTCTTTAATGATGAGGATGGTGTAACTTGCCGCACAAATGATGAAATTTTTGAAAACCTTGCATTGATAGGATATGAACAACTTTCAACAAAACTACTTTTTAAAAATGTTCATTCTCTCCACAATGGAAATTCCTAATACATACCATCCTTCATTGCATAAGTTCAAAATAAACTGCTTGGAATAAGTTTTTAACTAATTTGGCTTCAGCAGTTATATGTTTGGCAAATGGTCAAAAATTTAATTTTTCTAAATTAATTTTTGATGGTATGTTAAGGAACTTGGATTCAAAGAAGTTTTTAATGTATCCAAGGTTTTTATAACTCTTTTTGAATATTCAGCTTAAAGATTTACTAGAACCTTTTAATGATACATATGTGACACCATGCCATACTAAAAAGGTTTTCTCAAATATGGCAAGGAAAAGTGTCAATTTTTCAGGCAACATTACTCCACTTTTTGCCTCTATGTTGGTGTAAAACCAAGCACCTGATGGTGAAAGTTCAGCAATACACCCTGAACTCCAACCCACATGCTCTATCTCATAACCAAATGTCTCAGAACCTCAAATTGCATCACTTCATATTGAAACATCTCCAACTGCAACACCCCAAACTGATGCACATCAAACTGTAGTATCTTAAATTGTTTTTCATGAAGCTCCAACTACTTATCAAAGAAAAAGAAAGACTTAAAAATGTAGGAGAACCAAAAAGGACACCGAGTTACCTCAGACTAGTATGCCTCTAGACCATGGAGCAGATGAGGTTGTCCATAAGGATGGGGTGACAGTGTGGAAAGGGCTATCACTAGTGATGCTAACTTAGATGCAGCACAGGACAGTGATAACATTTTTAAGACCTAATCCATGACAATGCTTAATGTTGACATTCCTCAGGGAATAGATACATGTGGCAGTCCCAGGCGCCAAGAAACCATGGGGGTACTCCTGGTCAGACTAGGTCTGAGAGAGTACTTGAACAGCCCAATGAACCACCTCTCTCAAAAGGTCACACATCTGGAAGTGGGGAGGGCAAGATGGAACAAACTTTTGAATTGACGGATAATGTACCATCTACACCCCATGATTTACCTCTCACAGGAGGTTACACACCTGGAAGTGATGAGGGTAGAATGAAACTAGATGAATTAATTACTTTGTGTACAAAACTGTTAAAATGGGTTCTTGACTTAGAGAAAGGAAAGGATGCTCAAGCTGTGGAGATCCTCAACCTAAAAAAAAGAGTCAAGAAATTGGAAAGAAAAAAGAAGTCAAGCATCTCACACCCAAGCAGGAGGAAATATAGATAAGTTAAGACTTCTTCTGATGATGGTTTGGATGAGGAGGATGCATCTAAACAGGGAAGGAGAAGTGACAAGATAAAACCAATGTTCACAGATAAGGATTTTGAAGAGCTTGATGATCATATGGAAAATGTTGAAGAGGAGACACTTGATGTTGCTACAACTGGAGTTAGTACTGCTGCTCTAACTATTAGTACTGTCGAACCAAGGACTCCTCCTTCATCAACAATAGTCTTTAATGATGAGGATGTTACTATGGCAATGGCTCAGACTTTGATAAAGATGAAGGAACAGAAAGCTAAAGAGAAAGGAGTTGCTATTACAGATGTAGAAGACTCTTCTACAACTGTCAGGCCTGTCAGATCAATAACAACACTTCAACCTCTTCCAACCATTGATCCTAAAGACAAAGGTAAAGGTGTACTAGTTGAAGAAGAACCTGTGAAAATCAAGAGGAAATATCAAGGTGATTTACAAATTCAAGCAGATGCAGAGTTAGCTCAAAGACTTCATGAGGAAGAATTATCAGAGTTAGAAAAGAGACAAAAAGAAAGAGTAGCACAAGAAGACGCATCTATGGCTGCACTTTATGAAGAATATGATACTATTCAAGCTAGCATTGATGCTGATGCTTTGTTTGCTACAAAGCTCTAACAGGAAGAAAGAAAGCAGTTTACCATTGAAGAAAGAGCATAATTTTTGGTAGAAATAATAGCAGCACAAAGAAAGTTTAGAGTTGCTCAAAGGGATGCAGAGATCAGAAGTAAACCACCTACTATGACTCAGTTGAGGAATCTTATGATAACTTATCTAAAGAACACAGGTGGTTACAAATACAGTCAGCTGAAAGAAAAGACTTATGAAGAAATCTATGGGTTGTATGAAAGACAGCAAAAGAGGAATCAAGATTTTATACCAATGGATACAGAAGTGATTAATGACAGTGGAAAGAAGAATGATAGCAGTAGCTAGCTAGCTAGGGAAAGCAAAAAGAAAACACTTGCTAGAAAAAGAGCAGGTGAAAAGAAAATTGAAGAAAGTGCTAAAAAGAAAAAGCTAGAGGATGTTGCAGAGGAACAAGAATCAGCAAAGAGTGATGAAGAAGCAGTTGCAGACTATGAGCATGAAAAGGAAGATTTAAGAATGTGGTTAACAGTTATTTCAGATGAAGAAGAGAATGTGGATCCAAAGATTTTGTCTGCTAAATACCCTATAGTTGATTGGGAATCTCAAAACTTAGGGAGTGTTGATATGGAAGATCTATATGTTTATAAGATAATTAGAGCAGATGGGAATACTAGTTATCACAAATCATTATCCAGTATGCTTAGGAAATTTAACAGACAAGATTTGGTAGATTTGCACAAATTGGTGATGAAAAGGTTTGAAGACACTACTCCAGAAGGTTATAATTTGTTACTTTGGGGAGATCTTAAGGTAATGTTTGAATCAAATGCAGAGGATGAAATTTGGAGTAATCAGCAGGATTGGACCCTAATTAGCTGGAAATTGTATGAAAGTTGTGGAGTTCATACATTACTGATAGATGGTACTTTCACCTGCTTCAACATGCTAGTAGAGAAAAGGTATACTCTCATCAAGGAAATGCTGCAAAAGATGTTGAACTAGAAGCTAGAAGCTGAAGCTGAGAACACAATGGCATTTGTGCTTCTCAAGTTTATCAAGTCACAGCTAGAAGAATGAAGAAGTGTTTGGATACATCCTCCTGGTGATCAAGATACTTATACTAAAGAAACTTGCTTATTTGGAGATAAATCACAAGTTTGGTTAAGAGCTTCTACAAGGTTATACTGCTAATAGACTTAGTACGGCTATTTGAAGATTTGTGTTGCTACTGAAGATTGAAGAATATAAACTAAGTCGTTTGTACTGCTAGTTGTAATAGTTAGTATTGTTAGTTATAGTTAGTGCCGCTAGTTAGTTTATTAGTATTGTTAGTATAAGAAGTTAGTACTGCTTATGTGATATGCATGAGATATATTAGGAATATATATGCATGATCACTTAACGTGGTTTGTAAGCTCATTAGGGTTTCCTTAGTGTATAAAAGGAACCCTACGGCATAGTTAGAGATATCAATTTTCACAGCAAACACATATCAATTTGTAGTTAGTTATTCTGTAACATAGGCAGAATATTTGCAATCAATATATTCAAGTTTAGTATTCATTGTTCTTTTTAGTATTGCAAGTTAGATTCTGCATAACTTGTAGTGTTCACAATCATAGTTTCTCATATACTTAGTTTGGATTTATCCAAGTTAACTAAGCTTTAACAGGCTAAAGAAGATATGTTTCATTGGGACTTCACATATATTAAAACTATAAAAACAAAATACAAAAATATAAAATTCATAAAATCAAAGAAAAAAATTAAAAAATGAGAAAAATATAAAAAGAGGTAATAATGGCATGTCTTCTGAAAATCAATAACATTTACGGTCTTAAAAATGTCATTCAATAATGATACGAGGCTGTAAATGATGTTCGAGCAGAAGTTCCAAATTTTTTCAAAACATGCCAAATGGCTTGCTATTATTTCATATAGCAACCCGGTCATTATCTTAAAGGCAAGTATTTCAAAAAGAAAACTTGACCTCATAATGGGAATTTATTCTCGGGCATGGTCTACTTTATGACCATGCAAAGGCTTGTGATTACTTTGCATCACAATCCGTGCTTCCTATATTTCCATACGTGTACGTGTCAGTGCGCATATGTGTTAAAATAAGAGAAAACTTATTTTGGTGTTTGTTTTTTCAAAGTTATAACATTGCTTCATCAGAAAATGCTTTTTCAAAGACATTCGACTTCTCAAACAATGACTACAACTCTTTAAATAGAAAACGGGTCACTGTTTGAGGGGGAGAAAATGTCAAAAATCTTCTTCATAATAATAATGAGTTTCAAGGGAAAAAGGTTTTAAACTATAACGGAATATCATTTGTTAAGGGAAGATAATTGAGCTTAGCTTTCGTGTGCCTTATATGCTATGTGTTTATGCCTTTAGGGAGTATTTTGCAAAAATTAAGTCTATAGGTATGATAGTTTAAACATTAGGGACTATGTGTGCTATTTGTTTAACTTGTATATGCCTTATAAAACTTAAGTAAGCAAAAGGGTAAAAGTATAAAATTTAAGGGGTCAAATGGGTTAAAATTAAATTTTTGATAATATCCCCTCCCAAACCCACCCACCCCGATCCTGTACACCTATATACATATTGAACAAAAATCCTTTTCCCTCCCAAACCCTTATTTTTGATCGTCATCTCCAATCTTCCATCTCGTGTTGATTTTGTGCATTAAGGTATAAAAGATTAGTGTTCATCACATCTTAAACAAATCACATCTCAAAGGAATTAAGATTTAACACAGATTTGAAGATGAAACCCCTAAAAATTGATTTAGGGTTCCTCAAAATCAAATCTCTGTAAAAACTTTAATTGAATGAGGGTTTTTGTTTGCTTAAGTGTCATTAGCACTCGTGTAATTCAGTTTTGTATTTTGTTATCATATGAATTAGTTATGGATGATTTTGTATGCGTTAATTTAGGGGTTTTGGGTTAGAATGTTTATTGTTAGAGGGATAAGAATTAGGAAGTTAGTTTCACCAATATTGAATGTATTTAAGCATCTTAACATGATATATCTAGCATATCCCTGATGAAAAGTTTGTGTTCTTGCTCAGTTTGAATTTTTATGCATTTTTGTTGTTAAGTGTGTTACAATTTCATGTGTTAAGTGCTTATAAATGTTGCTAAACAACTATACAATAAAAAAGATTGTTATCCAGTGTGCTACAATATCATGCTTGTGAATTTGTTAGAGGACCCGATCTAATCAACTAACTTTGGGAACTGAACCAGTTACAATGTTTGAGACCCGAACTAATTTTTTAAGGGACCGATCTAGTCAATCTTTTAGGAACTGGTCTAATCTCATTTCTTTGGGAACCGATCTAGTTTCATCTCTTTGGGAACCGATCTAGTTTCATCTCTTTGGTAACCGATCTAGTTTCATCTCTTTAGGAACCGATCTAGTTTCATCTCTTTGGGAACCGATCTAGTTTCATCTCTTTGGGGACCGATCTAATCTAATCCCTTTGGCAACCGAACCAGTTCACACATTTGAGGACCGATCTAGTTTTTCTCAAGGCCCCGATCTATCTCTATCATCAAGGACCCGATCTAGTTGATTTGGATAAGAACCCGATCTAGTGGAATGGTTTAAGGACCCGATCAAGTGAAATCATAAAGGAACCGGTCTATTAGATTTAGACCAAACACACTTATGATCAAAATTCTAATTTGAAGGTAAATTAAAACTTAACTTAGCAGGCTAATTAAAATTGGTTAATTATGCTTTCTAATTAAGCTAAAATAGACTTTAACACAAGGTAAAATCAAGGTTAACTAATATTCAACTTAGGTTATCTAAATTCTCTACTAGTTAGAAAGACCATGATTCCTAAATTGTTAAAACAGTTGCCTTAATCCCTTAAACATATAAGTCTATTTAAGTTGCCTTTAAGAGGAATAGATCGTTACAAGTGCTAAAAGTCTTAAGAGGTCCTAATGCAAAAGGAAAAATTTCACATCATGATAAAACATAACTTGCTCACATAAAAGGTCTATATAGTTATATATAAACTTGGTTATATATAAAAACTGTATTGATTCTTTCTTAAGCAGAACTATGGACATCACAAGAGATCAACAAATTGCATTGGATGACGCTTTAGTCGCTCCTGCCAACCGAATCAAGATTGGCAAAAGTAATCTTCAACTAAGCTCAGACCTCAACTCCAAAGAAGCAACTCTTTAAGTGGTTTATGATGTTTTGAAACTCACTCCCTTTTACAAGGCATTCCAAATCACAGCGGATGTTCCAGAAATTTACATGCAAGAGTTTTGGGCCACTGCTACAGTTCATCATCACTCGATTCGTTTCAAGATGAACAATAAGAAACATATTGTGAATCTTGAGTACTTCAGATATATGCTTCAAATATGCCCTAAACTCCCTAATCAGCAATTCGAGGAACTACCCTTTGAAGAGGCAATTCTCACATTTCTCAGAGATCTCGGTCACAGTGGAGAGATAAAAATGATCACCGATGTCAATGTCAACAAGCTGCATCAACCCTGGAGATCATTTGCTGCGGTTATCAACAAGTGTCTGAGTGGTAAAAGTACCGGTTATGACAGTCTTCGACTATCTCAAGCTCAAATCCTTTGGGGCATGTACCATAAGAAGAATGTAGACTATGCCTACCTTCTGTGGGAGGACTTTTTTTATCAAGTAGAGAACAAGAATGTCAAGAGGAGTAATGAGATGTACTACCCTCGCTTCACCAAAGTCATCGTCAACTTCTTCATGACTAAGGATCAATCTATTCCAAGAAGGAACAAGGTAAATTGGCACTTTGCCAGGGATGACTACATGTTCACCACGATCAAGGTTGTCTCTAGGCATGAGGACACACAGCTGTATGGTGCCATTTTGCCTGATAAATTGACGAATGAAGCCATTAAAGATTCTGAATCCTACAAAGAATACTATGCCATTGCTTCAGTAGCTGAACCACCAAAAACTAAAGCAAGTGTCAAGAAGAAGCAGGTTAGATCTGACATGTCAAAGACTCCTCCAACTAAAGGCAAAAGACTCAATACTTCTGCAAAGGCGGCTAAAACTACAAAGAAGAAGCAACCTGCAAAGACATCTAAAGCTAAAGGTCTAACAGTGCTTTCTGAGGTTGCTTTAACTGAAGCTGAACAAATGAACTAGCCACTAAAAGAAGCCTGATACAAACTCACAGCTCTCACGCTAGCGTCTCAGGTACAGATAAAGGAACTGTTGATATACCAGGGGTTCCCGATGTACCAACATATGGATCTGATGACGAGCAAATCTCTTAGAAGTCCAGTGAAGAGTAGGATAGTGATGAAGTAGCCGTGAATGATGATGATGATGACAATGATGATGATGATGAGAATGATGATGATAATGTTAGCCTTAATTATATTAAGTCAAACAAGAATGTTATTGGTCTTATAAAGTCAAACTAGGTCTTGTATTGTAATAGGTTAGTCGGGTTCAACGGGCTTGAATTATAATATAATATTGTCCGTGTTTCGGGCTCAAAGCCCAAGCTATGCCAAGCCCGGCCCAAGTTATAAGCCCACACGCCTACTAGAAAGGCTTGGGTATAAAAGAAACCCTCTCCACATAAGGAGAGGGTGTTGGTTACATTTCTCACACTAGTAGCTCACCTTTCTCTCTCTAATCTAAGTTTCTAGTTCTTTTCTCTCTCTACTTTTCCTTTCCTTGTTGCTGGCTCCTTTAGAGCTTATTAAGGGATTATTCGAGGTTTGATTGTCTTTGTGAAGAATTATTAAGACGAAACATGTGGTATCACTCGCCAAGGGGTTTTTAGTGTTTGATTTTTGTGGTTTACATAAGCAAATCATAGCTTATTTCTCTTAATAAGCTCACGGTTCAAAGGCTTATTCGGTTATTTGGTTGCTTTTCGATTTCCTTTCTTTGGTCTTATTTAAATCGTAGCTTATTTGATAATATAAGCTTACGGTTTCCTTTTTTCTTTTTAGCTTATATGCTTGTTAAGCTTATTCGGCTTATTTTCTTCTTTTTCTTCTCGACGAGGTGAATTTGGTTCAACTTACAACAAGTCACAAGTGTCATGTCCCTATTTTTGTTTGTTCTTCAAAATAGTTTCTTAGTATTCTCAATTTTAGTTGCTTATTTCGTGCTTCTCCCTAGCTTATTTCAAGCTTATTTCGTGGCTTATTTGAGGTTTATCTTATCCTAATTGTGGTCCCAAACCGGTTGAGACTAAGGGAACCTAGATCCATAATTTTAGCTTACAAAGAATAGGACAACTTGTTTGTTTGTGTTTGTGGTCCTCACTTGACAAAGACACCGAGCGGAATATGTACGTCTGATAGTGAAGCGAAATATGCAGGTGAAATTTGGAGCGGAATATGTACGTTTGATAGTGAAGCGAAACATGCAGGTTTAAATTTGAAGCGAAATATGTTAACAAAAGACAAGCGAAATATGAATGTTAATTGTCAAGCGAAATATGTTTAAGTAGAAGCAAAACATGTTAAACTGTCAAGCGAAATATGTCAACTGCCAAGCGAAATATGAACTTTAATTGTCAAGCGAAATATGTTTAGAAGTTGAAGTGAAACATGCAAATTTGATTTTTCAAGCGAAACAAGTATTGAATCTTCAAGCGAAACATGCAACGTTTAACCAAGCGTAATATGCAATCCTCAAGCGAAACATGTCAATTTTAATTTCACGGTTTTTCTATTGATTTTGTAAAATCCCATTAAGTAAACTTTTTCCTTCTCGGTTTTAATCATAGAGTTGTAAAATTCCGTGGAGTTAATTGCATTCTCT